>CAUYQG010096429.1:0-11300 GCA_963574415.1 Tarsius wallacei
AGTGATATGTGCTTTATTGTTATCGCCTGAGGCAGGGTGGGTGGTATTAGGTAGAACTGAGTTTAGCTGACTAGTCCTTTGACTTCCCAGTGGCAGATGTAAGGACCAGCTTTTTGGGGTGAAGGAAAATGGTGTCAACTCTGTAAGGTTTCCATATTTGTAAATAGCCTTAGTATGACAGGTTTCTCAACTGCCAGCTATTGCAGCGCTGTGCTTGGTATGTGCAGAGGCTCGAGGCCTCCTGAATGGTTGGGTGGTGTAGACAATGGTGTTAGCTGAGGTTTGGGAACAGACCTTCCCAAGCTCTGTGTTACTGTGTCAGATGTTGTGACGGGTTGTGTCAGTTGCCTTTCAGCTCTTGGGGTGCTTGCAGGAGAGAGCCAGCTGCGGTGGCAGTGACCTTTCTGCTTGGCCTGTGTTGTTCTAGAGGTGTAGTCAGATGTCCCAGGTGAAGGGCAGGGCTGTAGGACTCCCACAGTTTACAGCCTGTATTCATTTTTTGAGGTGGATGGGAAGAAAAGCCGGTTGGGGAGGGTTAAGTCAGACATGTCTGTGTTCCAGCTCCCTATCTGCAAGCCAGTTGGCAGCCCCAGGGGGAGTCAGCATGGAGTCCTCTGGCCACTGGGGTAGTGTTGCCAGAATGAGCAGAGCTGCCTCTGTGGCATAAGAGTTCACATTGGGAGAGGTTGCTGGGGTGATGAGATGGCCCCAGTTCCCTTGCCTTTGATCCAGACAATTTGCTCTCAGAATGCAAAACTGCACCAAGCCACATGTCTTCCTGTACACCTTGCCCGACAGATGCCCCGCAGCAGCAGAATCTTAGTGGGTTTTTTTCCTATGGTTTTTTGATGTCGCATATTTTTCTATTATTTCTAGCTCTTTGAGTATTTATTATGAAAGTATGTTTAATCTATCAAATTCGTTTTCTGCATCAACTGAGATGGTCATATGATTTTTGTCCCTTATTCTGTTAATGTAATCATTTGAAGTTTTCTAGATTTTTCTATTTTGAACCCACAGAGTATGTAAAGGTTTTCATGAATGCAACCCATCAGTATATTTGGGAAATCACTTATGGGAAAAATAAGACTGGATATATAGGGCCTTTATAGGCATGGATATTTTGTAATATACATGTTTTCAAACTGAGGACTATTTTTACATTAAAAAAGTGGATTGCCAAATTTTCATTAGCAGCATAGCAAATTTGCTTCTTTTAACACAACTGAAACAAATGAAGAGTAGAGATTAGTAAGTGAACCATAATATGACCTGTTTCTGGCCTCCTCACTGAGGAGGTCCAGAAGGAGCCTGCATTGCTTAATTGCCAGGATGTGGAGGAAGAGAATTGTTAACTTCCTGACCACAAGGAAAGAGAAAAGTATGAGTGACTGACTGGTTACTGCTTCCTTGGCATGGAAGGCAGGTTACCTCAGTAGACAGATGAGCCAAAATATATGATTCTATTGTCTGAAATTGAATATTTTCACTCCAAGATGTCACTGACTTTTTTAAATTGAATCTTTTTTTGAAAACTAGAAAGACAAAAAAACCTCTCAAAGACTACAAATTTGTTTTTAGAAATTGAAAATAGTGAACACTTTCTTAGTACTGAAGTCCTACAACATGTAATACACATGTAATACTTCATTGATTTAGACTTATCAATGTGTCTGTTAATTCATGCAGCATTTTTAAGGCACGACTTTTGCCAAAGCTACCTTATAACTCAACTTCCCTACAACTACATTGGTCTGCTTGGAGTTGCAGCTTGTTTATTATATGTAGGCTCTCACTTTCGATGACCAGGTCGCATAAGTCATGTCTCCACTGCTCTACTCTACCTCAGAAAGTGCCCGTGCGGTCTGTGGATACTTAGATATGGTTGTAAGGACCTTCTGCCTCCTTAGTTGGGTTGGTTATATCTAAAGATCACTACCCTTTCCCTCACCTAGAAGCCAGAGAAGTTAGTCATAAATTACTCATTGACCATTACTCCTCTGTTGACCATTTTCCTACAGGGTAACAGTTGTCCTTGGGGGTAAAAGTTAAATTCTCTGGCTGTTGCTCAAACACTTTAGGGGTCTTCTCATATCCAAGTTGTTGTTCCTTTTCTTTCTCCCTAGGAACTGTTTACTCTGAGTTTCCTAAATTTCTCTGACCTTTCCTTTCTTCATGGGTGACTAAAATGTCAACTTATGAGTTTTTTGTTGATCACTGTATTTAAAAGCCACTCATCACTGCATAGTCGACATCCATCCTTCCACTTTTATTTTTCTCCAGAGTACCTATCACTACCTGGGTTATCAATCTTTTGTTTAATGTCTTTTTGTCCACATTACAATGCTGGAATCATAAAGGGAGGGATTCCTATTTGTTTTGTTTACTGCTTTACATCCAGACCTAGAAAAATGTTTACTAATATTTCTGAAGTGAAACAAAAAGTCAAGCTGAAAATATTATACTTTTAACCATAGCATTTAAATGAAACATATTCATTTATGAATTTTGGAAAGGAATGCTCTATCATTCATCTCAATTTAAAATTATTTTACAATTTAATTTTTTAATTTTAAATATTTTCATAGAAAGTTATTATTATTTTTAATCCAACACACACACTCTATACTTATCAACCCCTTGGAGTAGTCTTCTAGTCCATTTAACTTTTTTTTTTTTTTTGAGTCGGAGTCTCACTCTGTCACCCAGACTGGAGTGCAGTGGCTGCTCCCGGCCACCGCAGCCTCGACCTGCCGGGCTCCGGCGATCCTTCCGCCTCAGCCTTCTGAGTAGCTGAAATTACAGGCACGCACTACCATGCCCGGCTGATTTTTTGATTTATTGTAGAGATGAGATTTCACCAAGTTGCCCAGGCAGGTCTTGAACCCTCAGGCTCAGGCAATTCACTCACCTCGGCCTCCCAAAGCGCGGGATTACAGACTGAGCCACCTAGCCCGGCCCCATTTAACTTTTAAGCGTAGTACTTCCTTTAGAGCTATAGATGTTTGAAATACATTGAAAAATTAAATTGTATCATTAGTGCACTATATTCAGAATTTTAGATCACGTATATTAGGAAAAATTAGTGAGTCTTCTACCATAGTCTTGAGTTCAAAACAACTTGGTATCTGTAGCTATTCATTATTAGGACATTGATTAGATTTTTTGCTATTAATTTTAGTAGGCAGGTTGAAAAATTTTGCATGAAGCTGTTCTGTTAAAATTTTTGCTTAAAACATTTTTGCTTTAAACTCTCCTGTCTAAATTTTGACACTCTTAGTTTTTTCTTGTTTTTAACATATGCTATAATACTTGGATTTCTAAGAATCTCAGGTTAAATTAGTAGTTTGACTCAAAAAAGTTGACATATTTCTTTTTACTCTTGCAATTACAGTAACCTCAAAACTATTTTTGTAGGTTGCTATTAAGAACTAGGCATCTGTGAGGAATAGCTGTTTTATAACCTGATAATCCAGGAGATTCTTAAATCTATTTGGGAGACCAAAATCAGTTATGGTGTACTTTGTGGGGGATTAAGGTATTCCATATTTTTAAAAACATATACACTTCCAAGGGAAAAAATGTTGCAACTGACTTTATGGTAGGCACACACGTTTAACATGCACAGATTTTTGTTCTTTGGTGAAAGCTCATAGTGCTGTATTTCCTCTTTGATTTACTTGAATTTGAAGAAAATTTCTTAAAACTGTAAGGAATAAATGAGTTTCAATTTGGTGACTTAGGTGTAGTTTGCTTCTGTTTTTTTCAGGGGGATGTTTCTGGATACCATTCTCCCCTCCCGTGATGATAATGGCATCCGTCCGGCAATTGGGCAGCGCACCTGTTTGAGCAAAGGAGACATTGCACAGGCAAGAAAGCTGTATAGATGTCCAGGTATTGCACCCCACACACAGAGCGTGGCTGTGCTTGCTTGTGCTCTGCCTACAAATAGCTGTCATTTACTCTATTGTGTACTTGTCGCCTCCCTGTTGGCAAGTGATCTGTATGGTTCAAAGTCAGTGATCATGACATGAGGTGGAGGGAACTCTGGATCACCCATTGCTATAAAGAAAGACAGGTTGTTGAAATCATATTTCAAACACAGGGATAGTATGTATTATTTCTTTTGAATTGAATGAGTAAAATAGCAAAACAGAATAGTCGTCTGATAGTTATTAAGTAGTTGCATGATCTCATAGTCAAATGCTGAGTTTCTTTGCCAATGTAAAAAGAATGTCCTTTATTTGAACTTCAAAATTGGGCCTTAAAGGGTCTTTTTTTGCAAGTACCATCATTAGTGATATATAAATTACAATTTTATCAGGAGGAATTTATAACTTGGTTGAAAAAATGTTCTAATCATGTTGCAAGTGAACTGCTATATGTTTTACTAAATAAAACTAAATAAAGTTTTGGAAAAAAAGATTAATGAAAGCTTTTAAGAAGAGTGTTCTAAGAGAACACTATGCCTTAATGGTCCAAGAAAGAAAACAATTCTGTGCTCCAAATTAGAAATGTTGTGGACTCTATGTATCTCCTATGTATTTACAATATTTGAAATACCCTGTATCAGAGAAACATATTTAACTTTGCTCAACACACTTCTTACAAATCATTTGGCCAAAGAAACCTCCTTTTACCCGATACTTACTAGTAAAATTCATTGGAAATAATCTTCCAGATACTTAAGGTTGCATATTTAGAACAGACACATGATCTAAAATAATTGTAAGTGACTGCTATTCTGATAATTTTTCAGGGTAGGACTGGCATATTAATCAGTGAAATTTTACATAGATAATTATTTAATATTTATATGATAAATTATTGAGAAGCTTTAAATTATATTTATTATGACTTCTGGTGTCAGTCCAGGAAACGTTTCCTTTAGGATATAGGGGAGCACTAGCTATTTCATTCACAAGAATTTAATAAGTGTTCACTGACATATGGTATAATACCCATTTGTTGAATAGACTCAAGTGCAAGCAAGAAAAAGTGTGTTGGTTGAATAGTTACAGGAAATACCTAGGAAGTTCATAATTCAGAATGGGTAATGGTATTTAATTCATTGATTCAACACAATGAGTTTTGATGAAATTTCTGTTGAGAGAAGGGGTCTCTTCTTCCTTAATAATAGATTTGCCAAGGAAAACTGTAAGAATTTTTTTTTCAATTTTGTTGTAATGGTTAATTTTCTTGTAATTTAGGACTGTTTTCAGAAAAGAAGTTGAAATTTTTAAAATTCAAAGCTGCTTTTAAAACCTTTTCCATCTTAATGACTCATTATTGAAAGTAAGCTTTCAAATGTTTTCTTTTATATATAAGCTATATCTGTGTCTACGTGTCTACCTAATTTTTCCTTGCATCTAAAGACACTTCCAGTTAATACTCATTAATTTATTCACTTTATGGATATTTATTTAAGTTGGATTCATATTAACAAATACCTTTAAATATGTTTTATGTATGTATGGAAGACATACATGTATACGTGGTTTTACTTGGTTTATTTTTTAATTCAAATTTTCATAGGAAAAATGAATTTATAAGAGAATGGCACCACTATGACAAATGACATGGGCTATTTTTGATTAATTTCTAGCAACATTGAACATGTGCTCTTTAACTTTTAGAGAGGGAATGATTATGTGATTAAACTAAGCAAATGAATACTTTGTATATAAAGCTATTTTGATTGTCCCTCTAAATGTATTTGTGTGTGTGTGTGTATGTATATATATGCACACACATATATATATAGATATATTACATTTAAAAAGCACACTGGAAATTCATTTGCATAATGAATTTTAGAAAAGTCAGTAAGAAAAAAACAAATTCACCTCTGATACTGTAAATGAATTTTCAGCCTATGATTCTTGAATACTTTAGTAATTAATAGAAAGATAATTAGAAGTATAGTTTCCACTTGAGATTTTAATTGTATAAAATACATAAATGGGTCATTTTTATTTTAATGATAGAAACAATTAATATATACATTATTTTATTTAATACAGTAAAACCATATTCATGAAAGCAATGCTCTGTGAGATCATCAAACCACTTTCTCACAATGATCTGTGAGAAAGGCATTTTGCATTTCCAAATTAGCATAAAAAAACAAGTCACTGTCTTTTTTTTTTTTTGAGTTGGCATCTCACTCTGTCACCCAAGCTAGAGTACAGTGGCATGCTCCCGGCCACAGCAGCCTCAATCTGCTGGGCTGCGGCGATCCTTCTGCCTCAGCCTCTGGAGTAGCCGGAACTACAGGCATGCGCTACCACCGCTGGCTAGTGTTTTATTTATTGTAGAGATGAAGTCTTGCCCAGTTGCCCGGACTGGTCTTGAACCTGATGGCTCAGGCAATCCACTCTCCTTGATCTCCCAATGTGCTAGGATTACAGGCTGAACCACCGAACCTGGCCACAAGTCACTGTCTTACAGCTTATGAGTTACATGGAGTAAGGGAAAGCCAAAATATGTATGTGCGCACACACAGTTAAATAAAGATACAAGTATACACACAGACAGTTAAATAAAGATATCTTAGCTTTCAGTTTCCACAACCTTTGAGAATGCCCTTTTTCTTATCTTGAATTTGTTAATGTTCACCAAACAACTTCTTCCCTTTCTTTTGTTTTTCTATCTGTGTTTCTTTCTATGTCCCTCTCAGCCACTGTGTTTGCGTGTGTGTGTATGTGTGCGCACGCATGTGTGTGCTTCTCTCTCTGTCTCTTTCTTGTTCTCTCTTTCTGAAGTAGTTAGCTTTGAACCCTACATATGACTGTATATTTAAGGTTCTGTTTCCTCAACTGAGGAGCACTAATAATTTATCTGGATAAAGACAATGATATTGGCATAAATATACTTATCACAGGCCAAATGATGTTAAGCTACATATATGCAGCAGATTTACTAGTAACTCCACATACACAAATGGAACAGTGTTCAAGATTTATAACTATACATCAAAGTCTAAGTAGGATGACACATCTGGGAATTAGCAAAAGAGAACAAGAGTTGACAAAGTGAGATCTGGTTGCGTTTTGGTTTTAATGCAGAGGGGAGAGGTTTATAAAATGCATTTTCTTTGCGTTTGTTTTATTCCTACTCTTTTGTTAGAAATTGCTGGTGACTAGAACCAATAAGATACGTGTGGCTACTTTTTATGCCAACTTATTTTCTCACCAGTTTATGCTCAAAGCTCTGTTAGATCTGTATTTTGTAGAACTATTTCGTAGAGTTTAATCTTGAAAAGAATACTGACCTGGTAAAGAATAAAGTTAGATAAATAAGATTGTGGCTTGTATGGTATGAGGAAAGTGAGCACTAGGGCTAAAAGTGTGCACTTCTAACAGGTAGGCTGCAGAGACTTCTGCTCTTTCTTAAACAGTGTAGCAAATGTTTCTTTAAGTGTATCAGAAGGTGGACAGCATTCAAAATTTATGTATATGTATTTTCTTTAAGATAATATTAACTGTAACTTTCATGGGGGACTTAATGGTTGATAAACTTTAATCTTGTAATCTGTTATTACATCTACTTGTATATGTTAAAAGTATAAAGTAGATAAATACATGAAACCTCAGTTATTTATTATACAGTCACTGCATACTTATCATGAAAAAGCTCATACAGAAATAAAGCTAGATTTTGAAGGTGATAGTATGAGAATAAGTAAATGTTATCACTGCCATTTCTTGCTCTTGGATTTTGAGACAGCAAGCAAAGTTCCCATATGCATTGGCTTGCTGAGCCTCCCCAGGGGCACGGGGAAGGAGGAAAGAGCTGCTTCACTGTGAGACTAAGCAGGTTTCTGGACATTAATGGATTCTCAAGGTCAGTCCTGTATCCTTCTGGTGGTTATTGAGCCCTTCAAGCATCAAGGCATCTTGAAGAATACTTGCTAACACTATTTGCCTGTCATTGGAAGCCCTTGAATCCCAAATATTTTCAGGACAGGAACTGCACGCGTGGAGTAGACAATGGCTATCGATGTAAGCCTTCATCTTGCCTTTCCCCAACAATGAGCCATTTGTCTGTCAGGAGCTTGTTTCCAGGGTATGTGAGTTGTAGTGTGTCCTTCTCTCTTCTCAAATGACTGGTTTCTTCTCTTATTCTCTGTTTGGGGGGCTTTTTTTCCTTGTGATTCTCATTTTCTAAATATATTCTCCTTCACTTTGCTCTAATCATAGGATTACTTTCCCTTCTTATTATAAAGATGTTTAATTTAATTCTTCTTTGGTCTTTATCTGCATTTTCTTTCAATTATTTTTTCTGTAATCTCATGACCTATTGTTTGTGAGTCCTTGGTATTTAGATCAACTATCAATTCTATTATTCTCTCAGTGGGTCTTTCTTAATTATGTCAAGTAACTGTAAAATTAAGAAATATGAAAAATAAATTTGTATCTAAAAATAAAGGGACTTTTTAGGGTTGGGGTCTCTGTCTTTATGCAAAAGTGTGTGTGTGTTCACACATGAACATGCATATGACCCATATTCAACAATGCACAAAAGCTTCTAGTTTTGATATACAAATAATGCCTATATAGAATGTGTGTGTCTACGGGTACACGTGTATGTAGAGGCTGTAAAGATGCAGACCAATTTCAACATGCATGGAGCTTGATTACTAGGAACTTTGAATTGTTTTAAACACCTGCTTCATTTAATTTACCTTTAAAACTGATAAAATCTTCTTTTCAGTTCCCTATATTTTGATATAATTCTCTGATATTTCAGATAAAATGTTCTTTCTGTAATTTCTTTTGTGTGTGTGATTCTTGGCTAAAATACATCGCCAACATGCAAAGAATTCATCTAGCCACTTTCCCCATTTATTCACGAATCTGTATTCATCATCCAGCAAACATCCCCCAGCTTCCAGGACAGCAGCAGAGCTGCTCAGCCACCAGACTAGGACTAGGGCAGCATACAGGCTGTCCTTCTCCTCCGCCTGCCTCTCATTCTTAGTCCATTGCAGGCTTTTTTTTCCTTCTCAGTGCCTTATGTTTCTACATGATTCTCCTCGTCCAGGTGTCCTCTCCTGTGGGACCTGTCTCAGCGTCTGGCTGGCCTCTGCCCTTATTCTCATACCCCCCCAGTTCTCCAGTCACAGCTTGCTGTCCAGGTGACATTTTGAAATGTAAATCTTGCTCTGGGTATCTTTAGGCTAGAGGCTAATGTTTTTCAAGGTGTCTCCTTCAAAATGTCTGCCTGTTCAGCCTCACTTCTGGCATTTTCCTATAGCCTAGTTTCTCACTTCACACTCCTGTCCCCAGCTTGTCGCTTGCTTATGACCTCTTTCTCCACCAGGACACTCACTAATGCTGCCGGGTTCAATCCTCCTACTTAGGAGCTCCCTGGCCTCCCAGCATACCTACTGAGATCAGTGCCTTATTTGATCCTTGTCTGAACAGCTTTTTCTTATACTTGCCAGTTTACTTGTCATTTTTGCCCTAGAATATATGCTCCTGAGGATGAGAGTCATGCTTTTCCTCATGGGATCCAGAATCTGATATAAATTAGGGACTCAGTAAATAATTGCTGAATGAATGAATGAGGGCACAGTGTTATGACACAAGAGTAGAGTCCAGCGTGCACACACAACGGCATGGTGTCGGAGTGTTACACTAACATGCAGTGTGATGTGGAGGCCAGTCTACTCAGCAAGGGAACTGGAACAGTCTGGGAGCCAGAGTGGCCCACCTGGCTGCAGACTGATACAAAAGTCTTCCTGGGGCTGGTATGGATGCTTTGTTCTGTAGGATGGTTGGGTGTGGCTATGCAAATACTGCAGAAGAGTCTTTAAAAATCTTCCAGTAATTTGTCTCTTTTAATGCTTTCCTATTTGAAAATTATTTTACAACAAAATTGTATTTGTGATATTTAAAAGAGCCACAGATTTATGAATAATTTACATTAATTTGATATTGTTAAGTTGATTAGACATAATTTTATTTCTTCTCTTAACCTAGAGTTTATATATTTCTTGGAGATGTTTTTAAAACAGATTATTGTGTGTCTACCTATGTTTTCATTACTCTTAGTAAAATTATAAATGTGTTTCTACAGAAGACGGAGAAGGGGAAGTTCTCAACCTGTGGTATTTGGTGGATTTGATAGGAAAAATGTGGATGGATGTGCAGTCAGCTATATATTTATCCATGTTATTAAAAGGATGAGAGTCTGTGATGATTCCTCACAACACACAATCTAAATGCTATTTATACAATTCAGGCATAATTTTCTATGCTAGAAAGAGGATCCATATGGATGATCTAATTTAAAAGTGGGATGGATCATCTGATGAAGACTTATGTCAGCTTAACTTCTGAATTGTGTTTTGTTTGGAGGTTCTTTTGATTAGAACACTGATCATAATGATGTGTCTTTTGGCAAATATGCTGTATCTTCCCTGAGGGTACTGAGGAAGTTGTTATAGTGCGCACACCTTCTAAACTCTCACAAGCACAGAGTCTTCCTACCTGGGAGAGATATTAAAGGGTTCAAAGGGAGATTTCAAGCCTAACACTTGACCCTTCCAAAACAAGCTTATGAAGTATTCATGATAAAGGTAGGCAATTTACAGTTGAGAAGGTTGGGTCAAGCTTTTGAGATTTGCCTGTGGTGACATAATTAATGAATGACAGTATCAATACTTAAACCTGGGTCATCTCACCCACACACCTTGCTGTCCATAGACAGACTAAGCATTTGGAGCAGTATTGTTTGTGTACATTTTGAGGATTAAGTATATTTATTTTAATTTCACTCTAGGAAATTTAGTACTAGCATTCGCTGCAGGATAGTGGGGCTTTAGATCATTACAGAATTTATTTATTTATTTTTTATTTTTATTTTTTTTTGAGTTGGAGTCTCACTCTGTTGCCCAGACTGGAGTGCAGTGGCCGCTCCCGGCCACCGCAGCCTTGACCTGCTGGGCTGCAGCGATCCTTCCGCCTCAGCCTTCAAAGTAGCTGGAACTACAGGTGCGCGCTACCACGCCCGGCTAATTTTTTGATTTATTGTAGAGATGAGGTCTCGCCAAGTTGTCCAGGCAGGTTTCGAACCTGCGGGCTCAGGCAACCCACTCACCTCAGCCTCCCAAGGTGCGGGATTACAGGCTGAGCCACGAGCCCGACTCATTACTTTTTTAATCCAACAAAAGAAAAACTCACAAACACAAATAAATCCATCATAGCACTTTATATAAAAGTAAAAGCATTCCAAATAATAATCATAGGAGAAAACGTTAAGAAAATTGTGGCCTTTCTGACTTTATATGAATC
>CAUYQG010096430.1:0-17525 GCA_963574415.1 Tarsius wallacei
TGCAGGCTGGTAGGGTTGCTCACAGCTAGAGCCAGATGTCCCAGACCTGCTGTGGAAGGATCAGATCTGGAGTCAGTTGGCTTGCTGCCTGTAAGGTTTGCTACTCAGATCTGACCTGTCTGTGTCCAATCTAGCATGGGGGAGGGGCTTCGGTCTCTCCCCATTTGATGCAATTGCCTTAGGTCCCAAGGTGGAGGCTGGAGAGTGCTGTACAGAGCTGTGCAGGGCGATGCAGTCTCTGCTTGGTCCTGGGTCAGAGAAAATGGCTATGGTGGGCACCTCTTTTTTTTTACATACTTTTTATTTTAAAATTGTGGGGTACAGTTAAGAGTTAGGTATACAAATATGCATTGTGCAGGTACCCTTGTTGATGAGGTGTGCCCCTCCATCCCCAGACAGATGACTACTGTTAATCCCACTTCCCTTCCCCGCCCTGCCCCCCCATAGGTTCCCGCCACTGTCAATCATTTTCTTATAATATTACGATAGTTGTTCAAGGTCCACTTATGAGTGAGAACATGCGATACTCAGATCTTTGTTTCTGTGAGAGATCACTCAGTATTATAAACTCCAGTTCCATCGAGATTGCTATGAAATTCATGATTTTGTTCTTTTTTTATGGCTGCATAATATTCCATTGTGTATATGTACCACATTTTTTTAATCCAGTCCTCTTTTGATGGACAGCATGGCTCCATGATCTTGCTATTGTGAACAATGCTGCAATAAACATACGTGTGCAGGTGGTATCTTTTTTATAGAGTAATTTGAGTTCTTCAGGGTATATTCCCAGTAGAGGGATTGTGGGGTCATATGGAAGGTTGATTTTTAGAGCTTTTAGGAATCGCCACACTGATTTCCACAGAGGCTACACTAGTTTATACTCCCACCAACAGTGTAGAAGAGTTCCCTTTTTGCCACACCCTCTCCAGCAACTGTTATTTTTTGAGTTATTGATAATGGCCATTCTGACTGGAGTTAGGTGGTATCTCAATGTAGTTTTAATTTGCATCTCCTTGATGATTAGTGAAGTTGAACATTTCTTCATGTGTCCATTGGCCGCTTGTATTTCTTCTTTTGAGAAGTGTCTGTTCACATCTTGTGGGTGGACACCTCTTTACTGGGCATGGGCCTCCTCCCTGGCCCTCTCCAATCCTCTGTCTCCACCTATCAGACTCTGGGCTCCAGCTGATATCTGGTCCCACCACTGCAGTTCGGCTCAGGGTGGGAGGGGGGCAGGGCAGTGGAGCGGGGAATTCAGCAGGGTTGGGAGATAAGGGCTGTAGCACCAGCACGGTGTGTGGGATCGGCTGCAGCTGTCACCTTTTGTGGAGATGGTGGTAGTGGTGGTGGCAGCGCATTGCTTGGACTGGCTGCAGCAGCCACTTTTTGTGGAGGCAGCAGTGGCAGTGGTGCATGGAACTGGCTGCAGCAGCCACCTTCTGTGGAGACATTCACAGTCCGACTTGTCCCATCACCATCTTGCCCCTCCTAACCAAGTAGTTTTTAAGTCACCAGCTAGTCTTCAAATAGAGTAGCAAAGTTATTTTATCAGCTTTATGGGCTTTTGAGAAAGTTCCATTTGTGGTTTTATGTATATGACAAAACCCAAACCATTTGGATGTAAAACAATGAAAGAATCGAGGTATTTGAAGATGACCAATAATTTCTAAAGAAAAGTAAAGGTACAGCAATGGTTAAGACAGTCGACCTCCACCTCACTCCTAAATCCCCTTCAGATTAGGCTCTTACACTTGCTATCCATTGGCTAGTGGCTAGAACTGATTGATAGACTTGGCAAATCCCACAAGGAGAGCTTTCTATGAAAAGAATTACTGGCTTTAAAAACACAGCTATTAACCTTGAGCATCTTTAATCGCCCACTAATTAAGCATAACCACTCTTATGCTCCCAGTGATTAACCTTTATTACCCCAAGTTGCTCCCACTGGCTCTCCTACTTACTTAAAGACAAAATAGTAGAATGACAAACTGTAAAACTTAACATTCTCATGTTTCACTAATGTAAAAAAATACTTTATTGCCCTTGAAAATGTGTTGGTTGCCACAGTGAAGATAAATGTCCTAAGATGTCTAAAGTATTTTGAATCAAGGGCTCCGAGCAAAATTAGCTTTAAAGGAAGCAATCTCCTGGTTAGAATAATTGGAAAAGCAATAAACTAAAAGTCAAGTGATCTTGAGTTTAGATTCAATTTAATATAAACAGAACAACTAAAGAGTCACCAAAATTTTCTGGGTCTCAATTTCTCCAGGTATAAATGGGAGTGCAATTGTAGTCTTAATGTTCTTTTAAGCTGTAATATTCTATTCTTCTGTGATAAACTAATAGGAAACAATTCAAACAAGTCATTTTATTTGGGTACAGAATTATGAAGGCAGGTATGTTTGATTACTCTTCTGATTGCATTTGTACATTAGACAGTTACCAGTATATTAACTGGGAGCCATATTTCCAGAAGCCAAAGCACAGACACACTGGCAACATAGCAGTAAGACAACATTTCAGTATTTCAAAGGCACTCAAAGAATTTCTAGTATTTGTTGTCCTTTTACAGGTTTAGGATTATAGACATAAAACTTTTCAGGCAATTTCTTTGAGTTACCGTGCATGGCATTTGGGAAGGGGCTACCAGACAGAGATTAGTATCAAAAAAGAGGTTTATGAGTCTAAAGTTGAGGTGTCCTATGGCTTGAGTAAAAACAAATGCATACAGATCATATAATTTTCCACCTACTGACATCTTTTTTATTTACAATAGACAAACCATTTTTCATAGCAAAGAATGGCATTTACTAGTCATCATATCGATAAGAGTTACAGATTTGTTAAATGTCATAAGTCAGAGGCAAAATACCTTGAAATGTCATTTAGGATTAAAAGGATCATTCTGAGATATGGGCTGAACATCATAATAGTATAAAGAGAGTTCTAAATTGCTCTGAAAGAGAAAACGGAAAATATTGTTTTCTATAGTGACTCTTGATTGGAAAATGTGAGCAGTCTAGAGAGGGCAGAAATGGAAAGGAAAAAAAAAAAGAATTTGGGAGACTAAACCCTGAGCTGTCTCACATAGTCCAGAAATTATTTTAAGAAAAGAGTTATCACATACTGAATTTAAAATCCCTGGCATCACTGAAATGAAATACCCCTTCTTCCCCACAACCCTTCAGAACATTTTGCTACCAAGAACTATAGAATGGGATCTGTATGGAAATTTTAAGTGGGACTAAACTATAAAGCTGAGCCATCAAGGAGTAGAAATTAAGAAAAACATGCAAGATATAGAGTAGAGAACAAAATCTAGACAGAAACCAGAAATCAGAAGCAGAAAAAGATATCAAACAACTGTCTTTTTTTCTACCCAAATGATTCTGCCCAGAGTCAGATGGCCCAATCATTTTTTCTTTCAGATGAATTTCCTCCCCAATTGCTTGTAGTTCGATTGGGTTAGTCACAAAATCCTGCCCCACTTGGTCACAGGGGTAGTCTATGTCCTATGCCAGGCCAATCATATTTTTTCTTTCCCTTAGCTACAAGTTCTGGTTCAAGGTGTGGCCCATACAGTGCCAGATAAAGGACTTCCTTCATTAATAATCTCAGATGTCAGATGGAACTAACCTTGCATAGGTATTATTTTTTTTAAGTTTTCCCAATTTCCCTTATCGGGTTCTTTATTATTAATGCATAGACATGCTGCTGATTTTTGTGTGTTGATTTTGTATACAACTTGACTGAATTTGTTTATTAGTTTTGATGGGTTTCGGGGATCTTCAGGGTTTTCTACATATCAGATCATGACATTTGCAAACAGTAAAATTTTAATTCTTCGTTTCCAATTTGGATAATTTTTGTTTATTTTTCTTAACTAATACTTCTGGGTAAAACACCTAATAATACGTTGAATAGAAGTATCAAAAGCAGGCTTCCTAGTTCTGTTTCCTATCTTAGGGGAAAAGCTTGCAGACTTTCAGCATTGAGTATAAGGTTAGCTGTGAGGTTTTCATATATCGTTTTTTATTGTGTTGAAAATAACTTCTTTCATTTCTAGTTTGTTGAATGTTTCTTCTCATAAACAGGTGCCAAAAGATTCTTTTTCATGAATTTAGATAATTATGTGGGTTTTTTCTTTATTCCATTAGTATTTTGTATTATATTAACTGATGTTCATATGTTGAACAATACTTAACTCCAGGAAAAAATCCCACGTGTCTTGCTGTATAATCCTCTTGATATGCTGCTGAATTGTTTGTTATTTTATTGATAATTTTCACGTCAATATTCATAGTAATATTAGTCTGTAATTTGCTTTTCTTGTAGTACCTTTCTCTCGCTTTGATATCACGGTAATGCTAGCCTTATGAAAAATCATTCTTATTCTTTATTTGTGTGGAGAAGTTTCAGAGTCACTGATGTGAATTTTTCTTTAAATATTTGACAGAAATTAACATTGAAGTCATCTAGTCATTTGGCGGAATTTTTTTTTATTATAGGATCAACCTCCTTACAAGTTATAGGTTTTAGATATATTCAGATTATGTATTTCTTTGTAATTCATTCTTAGTAGTGTGAGTGCTTTTAGGATTTGTTTATTTCATCAAGGTTATCTAACATGTTAAAATATAATTGTGCATAGTACTACTGTCTTATAATTCTTTTTTCTGCATAATTGGTAATAATATCACCAATTTCATTTCTAACTTTGGCAATTTGAGTCTTTTCTCTATTTTTTGTCAATCTACAATCTACCTAAAAGTTTCTCAATATTCTTGATCTTTTAAATAACCTAGTCTTGGTTTTATTTAATTTCTTTATTGTTTTTCTAGTCTTTATTTATCTTCATTCTATTCATTGTTATTTCCTTTCTTCTGTAGCTTTGGGTTTAGTATATTCTTTTTCTCTAGTTTCATAAAGTTAGGATATTGATTTAAAATCTTTCTTCTTTCTTCATTCAGTATAAGCATTTTTTTTTTTTTTTTTGCTGTAAAGCTTCCATAGCACTGCTTTTGCTGCATCCCAGACTGCATACCATAAGTTCGTTATACTGTGTTATTTATTTTAATTTATCTCAAGGTATTTTCTTTTTTTTTTTTCTAATTTCTCATTTGACCCATCAGCTGTTTAATAAAGTGTTCTTTAATTTCCACCTGTTTGTTAATTTTTAAGTTTTTCTTCTTACATTTATTTCTAGTTTCATTCTATTGTAATCAGAAAATATTGTTTGTATGATTTCAATTTGTTTAAATGTATTTAGATTAATTTTGTGAGCTAATATATGGTCTATCCTGGAAAATGTTTTATGTGCACTTGAGAAAATTTTATATTTTGCTGTCATTGAGTGGAGTCTTCTGTATAAGTGTGTTTGGCTCAATTGGTATATAGTGTTGTTCAAGTGTTCAAATCTTTGATTTCCTTTTTGATCTTTTGTCTAGTTGTTTCATACATTATTGAAAATGGTGTGTTGAAATCTCTAGCTACAGTAGTCTGGGCAACAAAGTGAGACCCTCCATCTCAAGGAAGAGAGAGGGAGGGAGGAAGGGAAGGAAGGAAGGAAGGAAGGAATGTAGAGACAGAGAAAGAAAAATGTCAGGCATGGTTGATGTGAATCTGTACTCCTAGCTACTCAGGAGGCTGAGGTGGGAGGACTTCTTGATCCCTGGAACTGGAGGCTGCAGTGAGCTACAATTGTACTACTGCAGTCCATTTTGGGTGACAGAGTAAGATACCAACTCGAAGAAAAAAAAACTCCAATTACTATTTTAGAACTCTCTAATTCTCACTTTATCTCAGACAATAGTCACTTTGTATATTTTGGAGCTTTGATTTTTGGTGCATATATGTTTATAATTGTCATCTTTTGGTGAGTTGACACTTTTATCAATATATATTGTCCTTCCTTGTCTCTTTTAATGGTTTTTGTTTAAAGTATATTTTGTCTGATAATAGTTTAATTATTACAATTCTCTATACTATAGCTACTATGACATCTGCTAATTATGAGAATGTTTTGATAAAGTTTGGCAAAAAATTTGACTGAAAAATGCCCAAAAAGCTACAGAGAGTCTTTCTCCACCACAACAATGCTTTTGCTCATTCCTCTCATCAAACAAGGGCAATTTTACAATAGTTTCTATGGAAAATAATTAAGTATTCACCTTACAGTGCTGATTTGGCTCCTTCTGACCTTTTGTTTAATAATCTTAAAAAAATCTGTAGCTGGGCTCGGTGGCTCAGCCTGTAATCCCGCGCCTTGGGAGGCTGAGGTGAGTGAATTGCCTGAGCCCACAGGTTTGAGACCCACCTGGGCAACTTGGCGAGATCTCATCTCTACAATAAATCAAAAAATTAGCCAGGTGTGGTAGCGCGCGCCTGTAGTTACTGCTACTTGGAAGGCTGAGGCGGAAGAATGACCTGAGCCCAGCAGGTCGAGGCTGCGATGGCCGGGACCGGCCACTGCACTCCAGGCTGGGCGACAGAGTGAGACTCCAGCTCAAAAAAAAAAGTCTGGAAAGGGTACCAATTTTTTCAGTTAATAATGTAAAAAACACTTCATTGTTATGGCTAAATTCCCAAGACCCTCGGATCTTTAGGATTGGACTAAATAGCTTGTATCATTGCTTCCAAATATTTCTTGACTTTGATGAAGCTTACATTGAAAAAAATTATGTTTTATTTTTATATTTTAATTTCAATTTTTACAATCTTTTTAAAGTCCAGTAAAATTTGAACAAAACATCCTTTTTCTTCCTTTCACTTTCAAAATATTTGTGTCCTTGAATCTAAAATGAGTCTTTTGTAGAAGTATATAATTGGATTATGTTTTTAAACCTCTTTAGTCAATCTATGCTTTTTGATTAAGACATTTACTCTATTAACATTTAAGATAATTTCTACTAAGGAAGGAATCTCTTTTGCCTTTTGTTATTTGTTTTCTGTGTGTCTTATAGATTTTGTTAGGCCTTACTTCCTCCATTTCTGTCTTCCTTTGTGTTTCATTTTTATAGCAACACATTTTGATTCCCTTTTCATTACTTTTTTGTGTATAGTCTATAGCTACTGTACTTTTGTTATTTATTAAATTATATATAATATCTTAAATTTCTAACAATTATATTGATTGAGTTGATACACTCTTTACGTAAATAATATACAAAATGTCTACTTTTGTATGGCTTAATCTCCTGACTACACATTATGTACCCACCATTATTATAACTTTATAATTACTGTTATGCATTTTTCTTTAAATCCTGTGGAAAATGAAAAGTGGAGTTAAATACCAAAATTACAAAAGCACAGATGTTTATATTAACCTATTTATATTTACCAGAAACTTTACATCAACTTATGGCTAGGAGTTACTATCTAGTATCTTTTTATTTCAGTTTGAAAAATTCCCTTTAGCATTTTTTGTAGTGCAAATATAGGGGTAACAAACTCCCTGGGTTTTTGATTATTGGGGAATGTGTAAATTTTTTCTTCATTTTTAAGAATATTTTGCTGGATGTAAAATACTCTAATGACAGTGTTGTTTTTCTTTTAGCACTTTAAATACATTCTCCCATTTTCTTTTGACTTGTAAGGTTTATACTGAGAAAACAGCTGATGATTTTATTGAGCATCCCTTGTATGTAATAAATCTGTTGTGTCTTGCTAATTTCAAGAGTCTTTCTTTGTCTTTGTCTTTCATCAGTTTGTTTTAGTGTACATGTCCTTGGATTTATTGTATTTTGAGTCCCTTGATGTTAGATTTGTATATTCATGCTTTTTATCAAATTTGGGGAATTTTCTATCTTTGATTTTCAAATAATTTATCTGTTGTTTTCTCCTTATTTTCTTTTTCTGGAATTTCCATAATGCATATATTGGTTTAATTGATGGTATACCATAATTCCATTAGAGTTTGTTTTACTTTTCTTAATTATTTTATATCTGCTTCTCAGACTCCATAATTTCAAATGCCCTATCTTCAGATTGGCTAATCTTTAGATTTGCCTGCTCAGATTTGCTCTTAGGCACTTCTATTGAAATTTTAAATTTAGTTATTTAAAAGAGATTGAGCTCCATAATCTATTTGGTCCTGTTTCATAATTTCTATGTCTGTTGACATTCTCCTTTTATTAATACATAATTTTTCTAATTTCCTTTTGTTCTTTTTCAATATTTTTATTTAACTCTTTGAATATATTTAAGACAGTTGTAACATTTTTCTAGTAAGTCTGATGTCTACTCTTCTTTCATGATGTTTCCTGTCAATTTATTTTCTTCCTTTGTTTTTTTATAAATTTATTTATTTATTTTAGAGTTGTGGGGTACAAGTGAAGATTTACTACATAAGTAGGCTGCATGCAGGGAAGTTTGGGTTTCTTACTGGCCTTCACTCCCCTTAGTAGTAGACCAGGTACCCACTGTGTTGTCACAATCCCCCATCTTTCTCTCTCCCTCCCTCCTCTAGCAGTGCCCAGTGACTGCTAATCTCATTCTCATGCCACTGTGACTAATGTTCAGAGTCCATTTATAAACCTGAAGCCAACATTTTGTTCAATGGACAGAAGTTGGAAGCATTCCCCTTAAAAACTGGAACAAGGCAACTCTCACCCTTCTTATTCAGCAGAGTATTGGAAGTCCTAGCCAGAGAAAACAAGCAAGAGAAGGAAATCAGGGAATCCAAATAGGAAAAGAGGAAATTAAGCTATCCTTTTTTGCAGATAATATGATTCTATACCTAGAAAACTGTAGGGATTCTGTCAAAAGCTTACTCGCACTGATAAATGACTTTGGAAAAATCATAAGTTATAAAATCAATATGCAAAAGGCAGTTGTATTCATATCCACCAACAACAAGAAGATGGAGAGCCAAATAAAAACCACAATCTCATTCACAAAATCCATAAAAAAAAATGAAATACCTTGGCATCAGCCTAACCAGAAAAATGAAAGACCTAATTTACAACAAAAACTACAAAATGGTGCTCAAAGACATAAAGGATGATACAAACAAATGAAAAAACATTTCATGCTTAAGGATTGGAAGAATCAATATTGTCAAGATGTCCATCCTACTTAAGGCAATCTACAGATTCAATGCAATATCCATCAAATTACCAACGTGATTTTTCACAGACATGGAAATGACACCACAGAAATTCATATGGAAACAAAAAAGAGCACCAATAGCCAAAATAATCCTCAACAAAAGGAACAAAGTGAGAGGTATCACAATTCCAGATTTTAAACTTTATTACAAGGTTACAGTAATCAAGATGTCATGGTATTGTACAGGAATCATCACATAGACCAATGAAACAGGGCAGAGATTCTGGAAGTAAAAACACTGTCCCTCAATCAACTCATCTTCAACAATGCCACCAATAACAATTATTGAAGAAAGGAGACCATATTTAGCAAATGATGCTGGGAAAACTGGCTAACCACATGCAAAGGAATGGAACTGGATCCCTACTTATCACCATCTACAAAAATCAACTCAAAATGGATCAGGGACCTAAATGTAAAGCCTCAAACTAAAAGAATCCTAAAAGAAATTTAGGACATCAGATTAGACAATGAATTCATGACCAAATCCCTAAAAGCAAAAGCTACAAAAGCTGTGATAGAGAGGTGAGACCTCATCAAACTGAAAAGTTATTTTCTTCCTCTGAATGACTCACATTTTCTTCTTTCTTTGTATGTCTTGTAATACTTGTTGTTGAAAATTGGGCATTTGAAAAAACAATAACTTCTCTCAGTATTTGCAGACTGGGCTCTCTGCCAGGGCAGTTTTCACTAATTAGCTAGGGAAGTTATAATTTCTGGTATCAGTCTGAAGCAAAAGCTTAATGTCTTCTAAGGTCATGTGTATCACCTGGGCTTGTGTGTTGCTTTGACAATTCCCACATGTACACAATTGATTGTCAATGCCTTTTCCCCCACAAACAAAAAGTCTCACTTCTGCTTCTCCTCAGTGCCATAGACGGTCTACTATATGTCTCCATCAACAATCTGTTGCTCCAGGCATTTTTAGGTCAGTAGTCTTCCTGAAGCTTTCATCAGCACTGCCAGTTTCCTTTCTGCCTGAGCTTCAAGTTACAAGAAACAAAGACCACTTCTTTAAGCAGTTCCAACACTGGAGAGAACATTGAAAATAATGTCTTCCCTGTTTTATCAAGCTTGAGGTAGGGAGTTGGGGACTGGGCTGTCACATCCTCTAGGCCAAGACCATGTCACACCAGGAAGGAGATGGGACAAAGGCAGGTAAAAAATGTCACAAAGTCCCTTACCGTTTTGAATGTGGCTTTTTCTTGACTGTCATTGTTGTCAAATTTGACTGCTTTCCACAAATCCGTTAAGATTATTTTAACTTGTTTCTGGTGGCTTTTTTTTTTCCTTTTCTCTTTTCCTTCTTTATTTTTTATTTTTCATTGTTTTGCTTTCTTTCTTGTTGTTTCTGTGGGGAACAAGGACCTGGAACTTCATAGTCTACCATTTTCCTAATGTCACTCCTACCTTGCCTGGATCTTGAAGATCAGAGACCACAACCAGCATTTGTTTTAGATAAAACTGGCATACAACTTGAAAAAGCATTTAATACTGAAATCATAATAAGTTGTCTTATTCACAAGGATTTATTATTTTCAATTATAGTGTAATGTAACTCTGCTATTTAAAGTTTGAGTAGAAAATTTGGAACCCCAACCACAGTAGAGTGCTGCATTTGAGGCCTCTATTTTTAGGGTAAAATGAAACTACCAAGCATGCACTGAGAAGAAAGGAAAGTGACAGATGGTATTAGGAGTAGGATAAATAGAAATCATTAAAAGAGGAATAAAATGCTACCAAAAGTTACCACTTCATAATTTTTTTTGACCAGCTTTGTTCCTTTCCCAAATATTCCAAAACTAAAGAAAATGACCATGAAACCAAATGGTCATTAAAAGTCCACACATGATAAGTAGATGCCCTTTCATTTTTTTTTATTGTGGCTCTTTATTTTTAGTTTACAAAGTTCTAAAATCCCTCTTGGACCTATAATTCTCTAATTTTAAGATTTGTATATTGTAAATGCAGGTATGTCAAGGAAGAAAATTGAAAAAGAATATTCAAACCTTTTTCCAACTACAGAGGATTCTTTGATAGCAAGTATTCTAGGCCATTGTTGTGCAGATCAGGTTGGGTGAATGAAAAAACTAAACTCAGAGTGGTTAATTTACCAAATTGATTAAATGAACTGACAGTTTCATATGAAAGAGAAAATTATAAATGCAAAAGAGGAAAGCAGGATAAGATATTAAGGAAAAGACTAAAGCCAGCATCGCCTGACTTTGAGAAAAAGCGTGAAGTATTCATGAAGAAAAGTGGAGGGTTTGAGTCACCTGACTAGCTGACATAAATGGATTTTTAGTGGATAGATGGTAGAAGATAATTTTTAAAGTTTTACCAGGCGTTATAAATATAAACTCTCTTTAGAATGTTCTGAGAGACTTTAGTAAAGATTTGTTGGATGTTAGACAAGTGTTATGTAGCATAAAAAAATTATACTAATCCTCAGGTAACAAGGAAGTTTGGCTTTATGCAGACTATATAACTAAAAAGTATGTGTCACATCTGAAGATACACAGAAAAAAATAGACAATCCCCCACCCCTTCATTTTCTGGAAGTTTCTGTATCAGTCAATATGTATTTTGTTTTAAATAACTGAAAACTCAAACTTGTGTAAGCTACAAAGAGGATTTATTGTCTGATGGATCTGCAAGTCAAGAGACAAGGTAGGGACAATTAAGAATTGTCTGTTTCAATATCTCAGCAATGTTGTGAAGCATCTAGCTTCTTTCTGCCTCTCCATTCTTCTTAATATAATTTCAGTGTTATGCTAAATCTGGTTTCCATCATGGGCACAATATTGTTGTACTAACTGAGACTTTAAATCCACATATGGTACCATTCAAAGGAAAAAAAAAGATGCTTTTCTTTAGAATTTCAAAGAAGAGTATTAAGATTTATTCTTATTTTATTATTATTTTTAAAGATGTGGAGGTACAATTCAGGGTTAGGTATGCAAATGATTATTGTACAGGTAAAGTTTGGGCTCACTTTGATTCCCATTTCTCCTGGTTTGAGATCAGGTACTCCTACTAATGAAGTGTGCCTCCTCCCCTGGCAGTGTCCGACTATTGCCAAATCCTTTCTTATATGATTATGATAATTGTTCAAGGTCCACTTATGAGTGAGAACATGTGGTACTCAGTTTGTGTTTCTGTGACAGATCATTGAGTATTGCAGACTCTAAGTCCATCCAAGTTGCTGTGAAGTTCATAATTTTGTCCTTCTTTATGGCTGTGTAATATTCCATTGTGTATATGTACCACATTTTAAAAATCCAGTCTACTTTCAATGGACAGTACGGTTGGCCCCATGTTTTTGCTATTGTGAATAATACTGCAATAAACATGCATGTGCAGGTATCTTTTACATAGATTTGTGTTCTTCCAGGTATATTCCCAGAAGAGGGATTGCTGGGTAATGTGGAAAGCTAATTTTTAGATCTTTTAGGAATCACCACACTGTTTTTCACAGAAGTTGTACTAGTTTACAATCCCACCAACAGTGCACGAGAGTTCCCTTTTCTCTGCATCCTCTCCAGATTCTGTTGTTTTGAGTTATTGATGATGGCCATCCTGAGTTGGGTGGTACCTTAGTGTGGTTTTAATTTGCATTTCTTTGATGATTAATGAAGCTGAGCATTTTTTCATGTATCTGTTGGCTGCTGGTATGTCTTCTTTTGAGAAGTATCTATTCATATCTTTTGCCCACTTTTTAATAGGTCTGTTTTTGTTTTTGTTTTTGTTTTTGGCACATTTGAGTTCCTTGTAGATCCTAGATGTTAGACCTTTGTCAGATATACAGTTGGAAAATATTTTTTCCCATCTGTAGACTGTCTTACAGCTCTCTTGATGGTTTCTTTTGCTTTGCAGAAGCTTTTCAGTTTGAGGAGATCCCACTTTGATGAGGACAAAATTATCTTATCTCTTATGGCATAGACATTTGGGGTTTTGATCAGAAATTGATTGCTAGTTCCAATTTGAATAAGGGTGTCTCCTGCATTTTCTAAGGTTCTTATAGTTTGAGGTTTTACATTTGTTTCTCTGATCCATTTATGATTGATTTTTGTGTATGGTGATGGGGGGGTCTTGTTTTAATCTTCTGCATATGGTCAGCCAGTTTTCCCAGCACCATTTACTGAATAAGTTGTCCTCTCCCCAGTGGGTGTTAGTGGAGGTTTTGTTAAAGATGAGTTGATAGAGCAATTTAGGTTTTGCTTCTGGAATCTCTATCCTGTTCCATTGGTTTATATACCTTTCTTGTACTAATATAAGCTGTTTTGATTATTGTAGCCTTATAATAAAGTTTAAAGTCTGAAAGAGTGATACCTCCTGCTTTGTTTCTTTTGCTGAGGATTATTTTGGCTATTTGTGGTCATTTACGTATCCATGTGAATTTTTGTATTGTCATTTCCAGGTCTGAGAAGAATGATTTTTGGTAATTTAATGGCTCTTGCATTAATTTTGTAGATTGTCTTGGGTAGGACGGACATCTTAACAATGTTGGTTCTTTCAATCCATGAGCATGTAATATTTTTCCATGTGTTTGTTTCATCTTTGATTTCTTTGAACAGAGTTTTGTAGTTTTCATTGTAAAGATCTTTCACTTCTCTGGTTAGGTTGATGCTAAGTATTTCATTTTAAGTCCTGGACCAATGGGCTTTCCAGCAGAGTTCTATAAAACATACAAGGAGGAGCTGATACCAATCCTATTGAAAGTATTCCAAACAATCGAGAAAGATGGAACTCTCCTCAAATCATTTTATTAAGTTAACATCACACTGATACCCAAACTGGGAAAAGATCCACCAAAGAAAGAGAACTATAGACCAATATCCCTGATGACACAGATGCAAAAATACTGAACAAGATTCTAGCAAATTGAATCTAATATCACATCTCAAAAATCATCCACTATGACAAAGTAGGCTTCATTCCTGGAATGCAGGGATAGTTCAACATCGGTAAGGCCATAAATACAATTAAATATGTCAATAGGTAAAAATAGGTATCACATGATTATATCTTTAGACACTGAAAAAGTTTTTGATAAAACCCAGCATCCCTTCTTGATAAAAAACCCTTAGCACCTAGGCATAGAGGAAACTTACCTCAAAATTGTAAGAGCCATCTATGATGAACTCACAGCCAACATATTGCTAAATGGACAAAAATTGGAAGCATTTCCCCTCACACACACCCTTCCTGTTCAACATAGTGTTGGAAATCCTAGCTAGAGCAATCAGACAAGACAATGAAATCAGGGGCATTCCAATAGGAAAAGAGGAAGTCAAGTTATCCCTCTTTGCTGACAATATGATTCTATACCTCAAAAATCCAAGATAATCTGTCAAAAGTTTTCTTGCACTGATAAAGGACGTTGGCAAATCTCAGGGTACAAAATCAATGTGCAAAAGATAGTCACATTCTTATACACCAACAACAAACAGGCAGAGAACAAAATAAAATGATTTATTCTTATAGATCCACTTATATGATATGCCAAAACCAGAACTGATGACCTGCCCATGCCAGTAGAATAAAATGTGCTAATTGGCTTCAGTTGCTCCTAATGCTGTGTATGGTGTCAGCTATCTCCAATTCTAAGTACATCGAGGGAAAAGGATGAATGAAAACTTGGATTCAATAAGAAGAAGAATGATTGCAGATGCTAGGTAGGCAATTATCAACAACCACTATACCTATAGTTCATACATATATTTGGCTGATACTTTCAACAAAATTATACAATTTGCAAATTGATCACTTAAATTTTTTTATCAACAAAGATACATAGCTATTCTCTACTAAGTCCACAAAGGACGACATGTTTAACTTTCTTTCAAAAAATTATTAATGCAATGTACTACAGTGAAATTTCTTAGGATCTGAAACTCAAGTAAAATTCATGAATCTATATTTTCATAGATCTATAAACTTAAATGACTCAATTAACATCTCTTATTTATAAATTTCTTATTTATGCATCATAAAAATCATTGTCATTTTCTTTCTGTCAACACCTTGCTACCAGACACCTAATAAAAAAGCTTGAATTTTGAGATAGAAGAATAAAACTAGAGACCTATGTAATGAAATTTTAACCAAAACATATTCTGTATTCTCCAGTGATAGGAGGGAATACTGGTCCCCATTCTTCTAATTTTTATGTGGTTATATCCTCTACAAGCTATTTTTTCTGACCTCTTTCCTGCTTTACATCTGTTACTCATGGTTACTGATAAGGAGAATATTACTTGTTTTGTGGGAAACAGTGATTTATTCTTATGTTATTGTATAGAATTAATCTATTAAAATATTTTATGTGTTGAACCCATAAATATTGGACCCCTAACCACCACTGTGACTATATTTTAAGATAAGACCTTTAAGAGATAATTAAGGTTAAATGAAGTCATAAGTTGTCCCTGCAAGGAGCAGGGTAAACGTTGTTTAGATTGAATAGTGTTTTTTTTTCTTTTTTTTTTTTTCTTTTTTTGGTTTGTTTTGACCTGTCTGAAGTATTCCTGAAAGTCTGATACAAGGTATATGTCATCTTTTGCCTAACACAGAACTTTCTGAGGGTAGAAGAAAAGTGGCTAGGCAGAAGACATTACTCAAAAATATAGAAAAACAACTGAATAAGCCACTGCCACTTTCCAACTAAAAAAAAAACATAATTATTGCCTTCTTCACAATTTTTATTTTGCAAAGATTCTACCTTTCCCACAATTTTCCAATACTATAGAGACTGACCGAGGGACCCCCGAAAATGGCTATTTTAACAGCACAATAGAGTAAAATATTCTCTATTTTTTTACTTGTACTTTATATCATTTTTACTCTATAAAGACCTGGTATGAAAGATTACGGTTTGGGAAAATAATAGGCATTATGGAAACTGAGAGGAAAAGCTGAAGAGGTATACTTTGGGGATACTTTGAAAACTCTTACATATACCAAGGATCTAGAAAGCTAAGTGCATGCCCAGGACAGAATGCATGCTGGAAAAATATTTAGTAAGAACCTAGGCTTTTCCTACAGCTGATATTTCAGAAAGTGAAAGCTTGAACAGAATTATAGATAGCCTTGCCATATAGTGAAAGAGTGCCCCAACATAGATCCAATCAACAAAGACAAGGTGGAGTTTTTTGGGTTTTTTTTCCTTTACTTCCTTACATTTCTTTGGCTTCAAGCATGTCAGGAAAGTTTTCATATCACTAGGTAACCACGAGCTGAAAGAAGAAAAGATTTGCAAAAACTACACAAAACAAAGAGTACCATCTATACAAAAATAATTTAGAAAAGTCACTAACCAAACAAACTGTAGCAGCCCACAGCAATCAACAACAATAACAAAGAACTCTGAGGAGTTGAAAGAATCTAATAGTCACAGTTAGCACATTATACAAAATGTTCAACTTCAACAAAAATTATTAGCCAAGAAAAAAGAGCAAGAAATTATGCCCCATTCATTAAAAAAATGAAATGAACAGAAACTGTCCTCAAAAAAACATATACATTGGATTTTTTTGCACAAAGATTTTGTCAGCTATGTTAAATATCCTCAAAGAGGTAAAAGGAAACCATCGCCAAAGAACTGCAGGAAACCAGTAGAATGATGTTTCTACAAATAGAAAATATCATCAAAAGAGTTAAATTCCAAATAGAAATTCTGGAGCTGAGATATACATTTGGTGATTACTATAGAGCTACAATCATCAAAACAGCTTGGTATTGGTACCGGAACAGGCATATAGACCAATGGAATAGAATTGAGATTCCAGAAGCAAAACCTCAATTTCTCAACCAACTCATCTTCGACAAAGCCTCCACTACCTAACACTGGGGAGAGGAAAACCTATTCAGTAAGTGGTGCTGGGAAAACTGGCTGACCACATGCAGAAGACTGAAACAGGATCCCTATCTATCCCCATACACAAAAATTAACTCTAAATGGATCAGAGACCTAAATGTAAAACCTCAAACCATAAGAACCTTAGAAAACGAAGGACATACCCTCATGGAAATTGGAACTGGCACCCAATTCCTGAAAAAGACTCGAAACCCACAGGCCGTAAGAGAGAAGATAGACAAGTGGGACCTCATTAAACTGACAAGCTTCTTAAAGCCAAAGAAACCATCAAGAGAGCAGGGAGACAGCCTACAGACTGGGAAAAAGTATTTGCCAACTCCAGGTCTGACAATGGCTTAACATCTTGGATCTATAAGCAACTCAAACGTGCTGAAAAGAAAAAAAACAAACAACCCCATTATAAAATGGGCAAAACATATGAACAGACACTTTTCAAAGGAAGACATCTGAGCAGCCAACAGACACATGAAGAAATGTTCAACCTCACTAATCATCAGGGAGGTGCAAATCAAAACCACTCTGAGATACCACC
>CAUYQG010096431.1:0-30898 GCA_963574415.1 Tarsius wallacei
GCGCGGCCACTGCACTCCAGTCTGTACTATCGTTTTGTCAACCAACCCAAAAAAAAAAAAAAAAAAAAAAAAAAAATGTGATCTCTAATAAATAGGAAGGAGATAGGAGGTCTTCAGGCATACTTATCTTTTTTCCAACAGGAATCTTTTTCTATGCTGTCATAAAATTTCAACTAATCAACAAATCCTTAAGCAACTAACTGATAAATCCAGATGAACAGCCAAATTTCCTGTGAGAGGGAAAGTGTGATTAGATTAAGTTTGGCCTAAAGCTACCTCCATACATAGTTTAAGTCTGGCCTACAGGTTTCTCTGTACATATGGAACTATAACCCAACTTGATTTGTTAACAGACTGTAACCTACTCTTGTAACAAGTAGTTGAGTATCAGCCAATCACAATAGCCAAAAGCAACTGTTCAAACCAGTTTCAAAAAAGGCAAAGGCTCAGCTGTAACCACTCTGTTTCTGTGCCTCATTTTCATCCTCTATATGTCACTTTCCTTTTTGCATTTCCAAATGTTATCTGACCATACAGTAGTTCTGGAGTTTCTCTGAACCTATTCTGGTTGTGGGATGTGCCAGATTTGTAAATTATTCTTTGCTCAATTAAATGTTGTTAAATGTAATTTGTCTGAAGTTTTTCTTTTAATGGTACAGAGTTAATACCTCTGGCACAGTAGTGGAGAAGGCATCTTACTATAAAAAGTTGGTAATTAATAGCAGAGTCTTTTAAAGCAAGCAGACAGAACTGGGTTTGAATTTAACCCAGTCTTTTCTTGCTTAGTCACTATGTGGAAGTTATTTAACCTTGCTCATTATTTTATCTTCTATCAAATATGCATAATGACATTTCTTCATTGAGTATACAGTAGTATAAATATAAGAATATTTAAAAATTCAGTGCTTAGTACCTTGTCTGGTAGTCAGTAGATAATAGATAAATACAGGCTCATTGTTATTTCTTCTACATTACTCTATCCTGCTGAATCCTATGATCATAAATAAATAGAATGCATTATAAATAAAATAAAAGGCTTTTCATGTAAGTGAAGCTTTTGAAACTCAAGGATTTTTATCATTTTTCTAGCTGATGACAGAATCTACTCTTTGAAAATTTATGTGTGTGAGTGAGATAAACCCACACTGATGCAGATAATCTCATAAACTGTATTCTCAACCACATTTGTTAGATTGGAGTAAAAATCTAGAAAAAATATATACTACAGTATTTTTATACTTCTAAATTTATTTAAAAGAGGAAAAATGTGTTATTTATTCAATTTTATAGTGGTGTTTTTCATTATTTAACAAAAAGTTGTCAATTACTTGAACTTAAGGGTTAATCTGAGATTCAATTCAAATTTGATTGTTAATAAGTGTTAATGTGCCTTTATCCTTGCAGTGTAACACAATTGTGTCATTTACAAGTAATTTACCTTAAGAGATATTACTGAATCTTTAAAATTAATAAAAATTAAGCATAGTAATGCATGTTTACATTAAAGTCCTATTTAATTTCAAAAAATTCAATTTACAAAGGTAGTTTAAACGCAAGTCATTATGTCTTAATGGTCCAGTTGGTTATTTCCATTCTGTACTTCACCTTGAAACCTAAATTAACTACATCATAAAACAGCGTCTTATAGATTACCAAAAATATTTCGAGTTATACTCTGAGTGAAAAAAAAAAAGCCTTTAAGGTCACTTTTCTGTTTTATCCTAATTGGCTAGCAATTTCTCCTAAGTTCTAGCTAATTGGCATAGAAATAAGTCATAAGTCTATTTTACTCTAAGATAGAAGGTCAGCGTACATTCAGTCATAATGTGCTATTCTTTTTTTGGCATAGATTTCATAGATAATTATCTTTCTTCAAGTCAGCATGCTACAGGCTCAAACATGACAGTGGATTAATAGTATTGTATTAATTGTGATGATTGAACTCATTTTTGCTATTGTTCCTATGCATACTGATTGTGACAAATGGTAGGCAAACATTTACACAGATTGATTGGGAATGCAAATGTAAATGTATCAATAATTGTTGTTTTAGTTGTTTTGACTTGTTAAATAAGAAGCAGCATGTTACTGGTATTTGCAGAAGAAAAATAAGCTTCACACATACCAGCATTAGCTTACAGGTCCTGGGTAAGAATGGCAGGTGGAGGTGAAGGAATCAGACTGACAAAGGTAATAAGGACCAGGTGACCCAGGGATAGGAAAAAACCTTTTGGTCTGTGGAAACAAGATGGTAGACTGAGAACTCCAAGACATCACCCTCAATCCTGCTCCGTCTCTTACTGGTACAAAGAGATACTTCCGTTTCTCATGACGGAAACAGAAAGCAGTTTCAAAAGGAAAAAAAAAAATGCATGCACAGAAAACAATAGTGCACATTTTTTGAGAACGTGCTCAAATTACAAGATACAGTGTAAACTCATTAAGAAAATTTCCTGTGGGGAGATGGAAATTAGAGTGAGGTATGAAGATAAAGGGAATTAACAATTTAAAAAAACATAGTCTTTCTAATTAGTCAAACCAAACAGAATTTCAAGAAAAATAATAAAATCTTAGTTTAATTTATTCAAATAAAAGCAGAAAAACAAATGTAAAAAAATAGACAGTGCTTTATCACTATCCAGCATTTATAAAAAGTAAATTTTTTAATGTAGAAATTGAAACATTCTTAATAATATAAAACATCACAGAGATAGATATTGGTTTCCACAACACAGATTCACTGAGAAATGAAGTTAAGGAATATGTACAAAAACACTGAATCTCTGCAAGGATTCAGCTCACGATGTTCCCCTCTCTTCATCTAGAAGCACAGGATCTACTCCTTCCGCAACAATTCTGGCTCTTCAGCACTGCTCATCCATTTCTTAGCAGTCTCTTCTTCCTCTTAGATATCTACTTTCCTGATCCTTTTTAGCAACTGTGAGAACGAAGTCTCAAATCTCTTCTGTGGCACAAGGAGACATCTTAATAATAGATCTAACGACTATTGCTCCTCTTCCCTCCATCAAAAAAACAAAAAGTACAATAAAAGCTTTACATAAGGGAGTTTTGTTTTAACCGACACTGGCAAGAATAGATGCTAATGTGATAGTTACAGGCACAAACTCTGTTGTCAGACTGCCTGGGCTCAAGTCAGTCATCCTTACTTACAAGCCGCTAGCCTTTAGACAAGTTGCACCACTTTCCCTATAACTTAATAATTTGAAGACCTACCTTGTATGTTCCTTAGTGAAATTAATTGTGAGGTGTGTGTAACAATTCTTGCCTTATATGTTTTTAATAAATAAATAGCCTAGGATTGTGGAGGATATAAAGGCATGTTAATCTGATTCGTACAGACAGAACAATAAGCGAAAGGTTTCTTACTACCTCTTTCCTGACTACCATGAGCATTTTTCTATATTTTCAGATTGCCAAGTGAAAATATCTAGCTCCTTGAAAAAGATAAATTAAATATTATCTGTAAATTTAGAGAATAAATTGTTCTAGATGGCCATATTTGTTGGAGATTTTAGCTCTGATTGATCAGGCATCAGTAGTCAATCTAAACATTAATACATTTCTATTTTAATTGTTCTCCAAGAAATGTGCCTTCCTTATTTAACTAAAATATAGTAAACAAATTTGAGTGTTTTTTTCATATAATCCAGTAAATTACTATAGCTTCAGTTTTTAGGTTGAATTTTAAAGCAGTAATGACTGTGAGACACATTAAATTGTTTAGGGCTCTTGGCACCATGTTAACTGGCTGTTTATTCTATTTTTAGTTATTCTTTTTCTTGCTATCTCACAACAGTCCTTTCATAAAAACAACAATGCAGAAATCCCTCATCATCTTTTCAAATTTGCTACTTCCCAATATTAAAGACATCAAAACTAAATAATGACACACATTTAAATTGTAGGTGTTAGGTCAGACCAGAGGATCTGTGATATGGTGCTATGCAAAAGATGCAAAGAATTGCTCAGAAATTAGATTGGAATACAGCTTATTTAGAAAGTAGATGAGAGAGAGAGAGAGAGAGAGAGAGAGAGAAAAGATTCACTTCCTCACAGTAGGGGAGGGGGCCACAGTTCAAAGAGCCACATGACTAGACCAGCGCTTAGCAAAACCATGGCAGCTGCTATTTGAGGTTGAATGTTTTTTAACCTTTCCCTTTGATAGGTGCAGGTTGCAAAGAATTGCTCAGAAATTAGATTGGAATACAGCTTATTTAGAAAGTAGATGAGAGAGAGAGAGAGAGAGAGAGAGAGAGAGAGAGAAAGATTCACTTCCTCACAGTAGGGGAGGGGGCCACAGTTCAAAGAGCCACATGACTAGACCAGCGCTTAGCAAAACCATGGCAGCTGCTATTTGAGGTTGAATGTTTTTTAACCTTTCCCTTTGATAGGTGCAGGTTGTTAAGGTGATTGGTTAGTGGTCTGTTTTACGTCATCACTAAGGGGCAGGTAAGCTCGGGTACTGACATCACGATGATAGAAAGCAGACAGATGGGTGAGCCAGTCACATGATTGTTTTCATGGAGATGGGGTTTGTCTGTCACCTTCCTGATTACCGGATGTACGGGCAAGCCAGCCACATAGATGAAAGGGACAAGATGCTAAAAGACAAATTCTTTAGGACAAAAACGTTCATCTCAATGTCTTATGACTTTCCCAGGATTCTAGGAAAGGATTATTGTCTATCTTAAGGAGGCCAGAGAAATTCCATTTAAGGCTCTATCCTTTCAGACAGAGGAGAAGATGGGATCTGACTAAAGTTGTAGAGAGTTTTCTAATGAGAAAAGGGCATGAGCTTAATGTATTGACTCTGATATCTAGCTGGCTTACCAGAGACATAGTCATTCTCTTCAGTTGGCTAGTTTACTAATTTAGTTGCCTGGAAAACTGAGCCTAACATGTTACATGTTACTTCATGGGGAATAAATTCCAAGAGAAGCAACATTGAGAAGAAAGGGAAAGTGAGGGCTAGGAAAGGCTTTCTTCAGGAACAACTGTGTCTCCAAAGAATCTGTTCAGGGAAAGGATGTGGAAATAATTTACTCATTGCTTTCCATCTTCCATTGATAAACATTTGTTTCAAAGAGGGTTAATTTCCCCATACGTGTTAGTTACCAGGGACATCTGGTTTCAAGACAGCAATAATAGCACCCAAAGTATGTTCCACAATGTACAGGGAAAGCCAGCCAAGAGTGTGTGAACTGGCATTCCTCTCTGCCAGCAGCATGCAGGCTCCAAAGCCAGGCCTGCCAAGCTACTACACTTTTGTGGACTCATATCAACCTTTTTATCCCTTCCTGGCCCAATGGGGACAAAGACCTTCCAGAGGAAGAGGCGAAAGAGCTTTGAACAAGGTGTAGGCAGGATACACTTGGGTTATATCCCTGAGAGGTGGTAGGATCTGGGAGGGTCACAGAGAACTGGTCACTCTGAGAGGTACATACTATACCCTAGGAGCCTGCTTCCAGTGGTTACAAAAACCTTCTCTTGGGGCAACTTCTTGGTGCTCAGAGTTCTTGCTCAAGGATCAGCACAACATCCATTAGAAATTCACAACTGAGGAATCCAAATGGCTCACTGTTTAGATCCAAATATTTTAAATTCTTGTTAAGTGAGAGAAACTCAAACAAATAATCCAAAGTATATTCTTATTTTTCTACTTGTTTCATGAGCAATACAAATCTTGAGTGTAGTTTTAACTTTCAATATAAATAAAATGCTTTCTAAGCTTGTGTGATATTTAGTGTTCATAGGTTATTTGGCAAGACACTTACTTGTAGAACCAAAGGGAAAGTAGAAAACAGAACTTTTTCAGATTATTGTTGACAATACTTTAGAGTTTCTTCATTATTTATTTCTGAAGACTAAATTATTATAGGCTTTGATCATAAAGCCATGACTTGTAAGTTATTTATATAGTTTTTTTAATATACAGCTACAGAATTAATTTATGTTGAAATACTACAATGAAATTATATATTAAATATTTATCATGCCCTTTCTATATTACACAAATAAACAAAATTATGTTTCCATCTGATGCTCTGTGATTTTGATCGTTTCTCCTTAAGACTAGTAGTTTTTCCTTTCTGAAAATAATTCTAGACAAAGTTGAGCCATAATGAATTACCAAACACATGCTCTTAACAAACACAGACGTTGTTAGTCATCTTAACAGCACACTATAAGCCCAATAATGGGATAAATAATAATGTAATTTAATTTTATGTGTTTCCACCCAGAACTAGGCATAAAAAGTCTTCTTTCTAAAATGCTAATAAAATCTGCTAATTTCCTACTTAAAAGAATCATTTTGCCTTTCCATTTACTCCCTAGCTAATACTACTTCCTTTATCAAGTTTTTTTTTTTCTTCTTCTTAATTGTTGCTTTGAAAGAAAAAAGAATCCATTCATGTGGCCATTGTCTCTCTGCATTCCTGTGTCTTTCCAATCAGGAACAGGATGGGGTTTCAATAATCCTAACTTCTGGGCTTCCGGAGAAAACTGCTTGTTTCAAATCCATACGAATGCTGAATCACAACATCTGAGGAGGGTGATGGTGGTTTTGCTATGGAAATTCAGTGAACAGTAATCTTAACATTGACTGAGGATTAAGTAAATGGTGAGAAAATGGAGATCCCCTTGTACCCAGCAGTCCTTATAACTGCTAATTTACTACATGATGCTAATTAAATGAAGCTGGCTTCATAATGGCAATGTATGGTGCCTGTGTAGGAAAGCTGTTAACATAATTATATCTCTAACACAGGGGGCAAAGAAGATTACAATTACCAGAAAGCCATGGGATACAGATACCGTGAGTGTTACAACATTAGGAAGTGGATTTACAGTTTGAAATTTCCCCAATACAATGTACCGTTTGTATTTAAGTTTCTACTCATTAGGTGGCATCTAATAGAGATATCTGAAAATTAAGTATTCTCTAGGTAATCAGTTTTCAAATTCAGAAAAGAGAGAGATAGAGAGTATATTTAAGTGTGTGTGTGTGTGTGTGTGTGTGTGTGTGTAAATATATTTCAGTGTGCCATCTCCTGCCTTGTCAAAAATATAACCTCTTTTGAAAGACATATGATGTGACAGTTGTATATCAAACCATAAATAAAAATTGGCTTATAAGAATAAAAGTACCTTAATATGCAATATTGAAGTTCATGTCTTACATGCTCTTTGCCTCATCTCCCACCATGACAACATTTCATTAAATATTAGTCAAAGAATATCAGACTGAAAAAGGAAAAATTCTCAAAGGTAAAGATATTTTCAAAGCCAGTTTGCCTTATTGAATATTACTGGTATGAAGTGATTCCCTAACTCCAAAATTTCACACACACACACACACACACACACACACACAAAGTTGCCATAACAAACTTTCCCATTACTAGAAGCCTTGTTTATTTTTTTCTAAGTATTATTTTTGAAGAGGTGGCATGCAATTTATAGTACAAACGGAAATGTGAATAAGGCAAATATAATTTAAATAAAAGTAAAATTTTTGGAATAAATATGAAGAGATAAAGAGGTATAAAATTGAAATAGCAAAAAATGAAAAAATGAATATAGTTCAAGCTCATAAACTAGTCATATAAAGTATAATAGACACTTTAAATATTTAACAATTTAAATACTATAACTTAAATTCTGTTCAATATCTTTTTTGAAAATTCTAAAGTATAACAATGTTTGCTCAGAATATTGGGATATCTTAAACCATATATTAGAATAATTGATTAAGCAGATGATTAAGGATGAAAACAAGTGAAATTTATTCTATCTTATAGATAAACTGAATATTTGTTGATGGGAGAAGAATTAGCTGCTGCATATTGCCTTTTATATTTTAGGTGCTCTGTGTATGTTGTCTCACTTAATTTTCAAAACAACTATATATGGCAAGTAAAAATAGTGCTTGCTTATATTAATAACAAACTGAAGATTCTAAAATATTGAGTAACTTTTCCAAAATTGCCAACCTAGCCTCTCTTCACATCTGATTGTTTGTACTGTCAATCATGCAACACTGGCACCTAGTACTCAAGGATGCCATGAGGTCTCATATTTGCTTTTACAATATTTTAGAAGTGTAACTTTTGTTTATATACTTATTTTTGTTTTGACCATTTTTATGACGCTCAGACGAACAGAAAATGATGTTACGAATATCCATGTACCTATCATTCAGAATTTTTGCATCTTAAAATTGCCATTTTTTTCTTTTAACCTACCCAGTGATTTTATATTTCAGGAGATGTTAGGTTAAGGTGATATAGGCTTGGGCTAACAAACACTGGACTCAAATAATTTGCCTAACAAAAAGTCCAGAAACAGTCTCTATGATAGGTTTATCATGAATTTCAGTTCATGTCCTCAATAGTCACTTCCTTTCAATTTCTTTGCTTTCCCAACTCCTATGCATCTGTAAAATTTCAATGACATACTGATATATAATGATATCTAATGTGTGCTAGTAAACAATGTAATATATTTTATATAATATATAAATAATAATATAGTACATCAAATTTATCTGACATATAAGCAGAATATTCATATATACCCTAATTCAAAGAAGATAAACTTGTTTTCTTGTTAAGACAATGAAATGTTCTTCCTATCATATCTCCTTGCAACAAAATGTGATATATTTCCATTCCTGAAAATTGTTAGTTACTAATTGAGATTTTTCTTTTACCAATGAGGCCCATCCCTGGAATTTGAGGCTGGCTCAGCTTCTCTGATCATTTAACTAGGTAGAAAAATGGTGAATATTTGAAAAATTGAAATAGAATTTCTATTTGAAAGAAAAATGGAGAAATAGTGCTGACAAGAAAATTTAAAAAGTCATGATATAGTCATACTGTTTATAATTTTGGAAATATAATTTCACTATTTTTTCAGTTATCTCTTTTACATATAGTAGTATACTTTTTATTTTAGTTTTTGACTTTAATTTTTTAATGTGCTTATTTTTAATTTTTCAGATCATTCTAATGTAATTCAATTCAACAATTTCTTGATTATTTTCTTAATCTTATTTTAATTATTACTTTTTCTTTTTTTTTTTTTCCAGTTTTTAAGTTTGCATTCATCTTGTTCAGGGCTGATCTCTAGTTCAATAAATTGTAGTACAATAAATTCTAGGTAATAAAAATGTTGCAACAGGTATGTTTTAAAATTTGGATCAATAATTTCATATAGTTAAGTCAGGTTAAAGGTTTGAATTATTAATGTAGTATCATTATTTTTTCCTCTCAAACACTTAGTCAATGGTAGGCATCCCCTCAACATTTTCTAGGTGATGAGCAGTATGCCTCTAATGTTGCTTTCTTATATGGACCACGTCAAAGTCAAACAAACCATACACTCTAGTTAAAGTAGTGAGGGCAGATTTATTCAGTAATGAAAGATTGCAATGGAGAAGAGAATCCATCATGAACTGAAAACTGCAAATTGTGTACAGGAAGTTGGGCATTTTAAAGAGAAAATGAGGGAGTAAGGAGGAGGAACAGTGGGGGCTTGAGGGAAGTCATAGAAGTGAAAATTTACAAAAAAATTACTCATCATGAAGCAGGTAAACATGTTGAAAGAATCTCCAACCAAAAAAAAAAAAAAAATTCACTGAAGCCTAATGCAGCCTCTCGCAACAACACTAAATGATACTCTGATGCAGATGGGTTGCTAGAACAATTACCTAGTGGGGGAAGCCTGCACTACAAGAGGCCTGCCCTCCAAAAAATAATTCCGGGTTTTTGGAGTGTCCCCCATAGCAGAATCTTCAGTTTCTTCTGTTGATTTCATGAGGGTGTTTACTCCTGAATATATCATGAAAAGAATGGCAGACAAATATAATGCTAGGTATTTGTGTGAGAGTATGAAAGTCAAATTGTTAACAATGCTATAGTAATTTTAAAGTAGTTTAGGGGTAACTAAAATGTATTTTACCCTGTCAATCAAACAAACTAATTTACACACACACATATATATATATATATCTTATGACTTAGAAAGCACCTAAACTGCATTTGAGGAATTTGAAGTCACAATTTAAACTCTAATTAAGGGCTTTGAACTTTTACATTCTACATGGCTTAATTTTTCCATTCCTGATTTTATATCTCTTACATATTCCATTTACTACATAATGAAACTACAATTTTCATTGAGTATTACATGCCTTCTGAATTTTGAGTTTTATTTCCATAGAATATATGAATCTTGACTGAGTCAGAAGCAAATTCTTGTTACCAAAAATGATACCTGTGGCAATTTTCTACATTTATTTTTCCTGGATCCCCAGCCTGAAAATTACTTGAAAATATTTAACTCAAGTGATTGGAACCAGAACTAATTACTTGAACATGATTGCCTAAAATTACACCAAGTGTTTTCTTGTCAGCTTTCTGAGACAGTGCCATAATATACTGAAGAGAATGGCATGTACCTGGAGCCCCCAGACTTGTGTAATACCAATTAAACTTTAAATGAATTTTTATTAGAAAAAAATATAATTGCCTCCTTAGATATTAAGCCATGGGTAGAATAAAAGACTCCCTTAAATAAATCATTATGTGTTCAGGGCAGTATATCAAAGATCCAGGCATATAGCTTGATGCAAAACATGGTCTATCTACCTAATAGATTTATAATCCACTTGAGAGATTAGATTAGCTAAACCATACCATGTTTATGCTAAATTCCGTTAGCCTTTTAAATAAAAAGAGCTAGGTAGACAGAAATAGAAATGTTTGCCAGGCTCTACATACTGTCAAGGAACTTTTCAAAGAACAACTAGAAGCTAGATTGGGAATGAATGGAGAAAAGGTAAGTTTCAGATCAAAGATTATAAACTCAAATTTCCATGGACGTCAGTCACTGACTTAGGTGGAAGCAACATCTTCAGTATGTGAAGTACATTGCACATGTCCTGACAGAAATAGCCACTCAGGCTGAGTGAATTCAGAAGGTAAGTGAATACAGAAGTAGCAGATATCACAATTTTATGAAAATCAAGAAATTTGGTTTATGCTTAATTTCTAGATTTTCAAATATTAACTATTGATTATAATTTGAAAAATATCAGCAAACACTGGTCAAGACAAAAGAAACAGTCTATGATTTTAAGTCTACCATTGCCACCAATTTGAAACATGGTTTAAATGTGTTTAATTAAGATTTAAATATATAACTACTTAGAGGAGAATGGAGATTAATATTTCAAACACTGTGCTATTATTATTTCAAACACTGTGTCTGAACATGGGAGGAATATTGTAATCTTAGATAGAGTGCACATTGCATATTTAGAGGAAAAAAATCAGTTTGCCTACACAGCTACTTGGTGAGAATAAAATAAGTTTTCAGCTCAATCGTTTAAAAGGGAATTATAATGTCAACTTTTCAATGACAATTGGAGTAAATAGAACTCATAATTGGTGGGAGTGTCTAAAATCCAAAATAATCATCTAACAGAAAAATCTCAATCTTATAAAATAATGACACCGTTAGGAAAATATTATTTTAGAGGTAAAACAAGTTATACATAAGAAATTTTAAAAGGTTCTGGTTTAAAGATTAAAACTTACTGATTGTTTTTCAGAAAAAATATAAATAATTTAACATAGAAATAAATATAGAACTGTCCACAGAATTCTCAAGTTGGTATGGTTGTACTATACATACCAAAAATTTAGTTTAAGAAGAATATATGTTTTTCTTTTTTCTACTTAAACCTATTCATCGATACTAAGTTGGAGAAGAGAGAACCTCATTAAATATATGTTAATAAAACTTTTCAAAAGGATTGAATGACCTTTGCTCTCTTACCTGTGTGTCATGGTGATGAATAGGTCATTCATTGCCCACTTGTACCATCATCACTTATGTACTAAGTTCTCTCTGGCCTCCAAGATTATTTTGCAGAAAAAACTTTTTTTGTGTTTTTTTTTCAGAATGGAAAACTTTTCCAACTAGAGAAATACATTCACTTAAAAAGTCTTAGAGTGACATGATTCCAGTCAGCAAAGAGCTAGCTAAAAATAATTGGGAATTTACTTACTCCTTAAACAATAACTAAAATATGTTAGAAGGTAGGTCTTCATTCTCTCATGTTTGCATTTATTCATCATGTATTAATTATCATAATTGTTACCCTAAAATACGTATATAAGTATGGATCAAAATAGGGGCAACTAGACCATGTTTGAGCCTATAAGAATGCTTCCGATAAAAATGTCTTCACCTTTATTAGAGTGATTAAAAGTTCACCCTAATTTCTTTTTTTAGAGGCTATTGTGTTTGATATTTGCCATATATGTTATCTGACTTTAAGTAATGTCACATTTATATTAAGAATTTACCTGCTACCTACCATATGTATCTTAATGCCTAGCGTTGAAATTAAGTTTATATGTCATCTGAATTTTGAGTCCAGGAATAACTTGAGGCAATAAAAATGTCATTAGACTCAAGTGGTGAAAAGATTACTGAAAAGTTCTTACCAGTGAGGAAAAAAATGTTTTAAATGAGAAAAAGAGATTGAAGAGATTTTTTTCTAAATCCTAAAAAATGACGAGAAAGTACTGTCACGCAATTCTCATGAGTGAATGTACATATACTTATTTGTGAAGACCTCTATGACTAAAATGATGAGCAAATTTATTGAAAAAATAAGTGTATATAGGTATACAATTTGAGAGACCAAGAATAACAAAGAAATCTGAATGGTAAATATCAGGAGAGGAGCTAGACCTTGATAATATTTATCTAGGAAGGTTTCCACATTCAGAATATTTTGTGAAAAATTCAGTAACTTTAATAGCTCAGGTAATTATGGAGAATGTTGAAGTCAGAGAAGAAAAAACAGGGAAAAAATAATACTAAGAAAATAATATACTTTCAACTACTGTCCAGGATAAACAAATGTTTCTCAAAGTTTGAAAAAGAATTTAAAGTTACTTATTGAGTGAATGGAAATAGCATCAAGAGAAATTTACCAGCCCAGGTGTAAACACTTTCAATGTTCTGAGTACAAACCAAAGCTAGTGCTAGATAAGAATTTATGAGGTGTTTACAGGGGTGTTCAAGACTGTAGCCAAATGAGAGATTTGACCTTGCTCCCACTGTGAATTACACATGATCAAAAATGGATAATGCAAAGTCACTTAGGTGGTTCAATTTCAGTTCATCTTATTAGTTTATAAAAAGAATAAAAATGTTTTGTGTGATAAAATCAGAAAAGCAAGATTTTTTTCCCACAGTAACACAGGGTCAAATTTTCAGAAATGAGTTTTGCTGTTGGCACATTGAACGTTTCCACGTCCCTCAAGATGAGCAGTTTGATTGAAAAGAAAGATGTCCAGGTGCAGAAATGTGATAGCATTACTCAGCAACACTTAGTTAGCATCTCTTCAATAAAAGAAGAGAAACTACTTCCAAAATAATGAATTCCTAAATCCCCATCAGGAAAACTCATTGCAATTCTGAATTAAAATTTTATTGGCTCACAAGCCACCTCCTAATCATACTATCAATTACACATTGGCATTGTTCATTTTTAAGGTGATACTATGGAAAAATGTCTCATTGCTGTGTGTTAATGAGGCTGAGAAATTCAACAGTGGCCAGTAGACATTAAGGCATTCATTGTATAGACCTAAATCCTCACTGACAGCAATAACAATCCTATAGCCTGATATGGTTTATAATCTTTTATCTTAAAGTTCTGAGTGGCTCAATACCTTTGCTTAAAATGTTACTCTATTTCTATAGGCATACTTTAATATCTTCTATATTTTGTGCATAAGATTTAACTTTCTATGAAACAGTTACTGCAACATGCAATTTAGCATATTTGAGTGGATATTTCATAGTTAAAATCTGACATCTTGTACCTATGAATCTCTGCATTCTTGCACAACTGGAATGTTGACAAACTAGTGAACTTCTTTTCCTCCATTACCTCATTAGTGAGTATTTAGAAACCCCTAATTCCTCAGAGTTTTGAGCTAACCACTATCACTGGAAAAAGTCAATACGTCTTTGTGGTCTGCAGGGCACAATTGTATTGTAGATGTTGTCTTGGCTTTGGTGTATGACTGCGTCAAAATATTTTAAAGAAAAATAAGATTGAAGTTTTAATTAATTTGCCCTTAAACTCACATTATATTCAATGTTTCAATGTTAAATGGAGGCTTTGAGCAGCCTCATTCTTCCAATAACAACACGCCATAGATTTTTGAGAAAGAGTCCTTTCAGTTTTCAAAACTAAGTTCTATACATAATGACATTCATGTTCAATTAGCCATAGAATATTTAGAACGGTTGAAATTCAGTTCTTAGCAAAGATGCCACTAATATATTCAAAGCAATAGAGTAGATCAGGGAGAGTGGAAGATAGTGAAGATAAACTAAGGAAGATAGAAGTCTTTGGGGGCAAAAATATCACGTGCAACATGAGGAGAGGATTTAAATCAATAGCTTATTGGCCTTGATGCACAACTCTCTGAGTCAGGAAGAATGGGACTTCAGATGATATTGTTAGAAAGGATAACAGCCAACATAACTGTGAATAAATTTTGAGAGCACATTACAACTCTATTTGGAGATTATCCAAGCAAATGATCCCCATCCCTCAACATAACGTTGTTAGCATATGCGGCGATGGCTCAGTAAGACTGACCGGGGAAATGCATCAAAACACACAACACAAGCGGTGAGAATCAACAGTGACAGTGATGTAAATTAATAGATAAACATATGAAATCTCCTCCATGACTAAAATAAAAAAGGACCTTAAATAGAAGGAAGATAAAATGAATAATTTATGCTAAATGGTAACCAACAGCATTATAATGCTTACCAGACTATCTTGGGTAAAATGGCAAAATTTTGTTGCTAATTTTTGTAGATTTTCAATCTTTTGCGGATGAATATTTCTGTAAAATGCAATAAAAATGAATCGCTATTACAGGAACATCTTCTAGCTGTGAGGGAGTGACAGTGTCCAAGCTTTATCTGCCCACTACAAACAACAACAACAAAAACAGCATTTCAAACGTTAACAACATGCAGAGGAGTTTAGTGAGGAGTTTGAGACTGCTCAAAGCCTCCATTTATATTAACATCCCTGAGAGAAGGGGAAAATAAAAAAAAGGTGAGTCCTACGAATGCTCTAGATTTCTGTGTGGAGGCACATTCTAAGCAGCCATGCAGAAAGTGTGGCCAAGCAGGGGGTGGTAGTCTTGCTACATTGAAGAAACAAATGTTAGTTTGGGGAAAGATGAGGTAGTCAGAAATTTTGGGACAGACTTCCATAAGTGAGCCAGCCATGCAGATAAAAAATGCAATAAATCCAAAGCAGAATATGCACAAGGAAAAATGTACTAGTGCACTTCAACCTCAAATTACTGAAATGCAGTGCCAAAGTGAAAAAATATTTAAAGACATGTACAAAGCAACAAAATATAAAATATCACAAGCTTCTTGTAAGAAGGATTTTTAAAAAATAATTAAAACTGCATTTTTAACATGTTGAGAAGAAGGAAAGCAAAAGTCTCCCACCTTAAATATTTATATATTCAAAATGTTTATATTTTCAAAATGTGAAAGCATTTATACACAAAGTGTGAAATTCCTTACTCATTAGCCCTTTACCATGAGCAATGTTAAAGAAAGTTTTTTCTGACATACGAAAAATGGTGCAAGAGGAAAAATTGAACTGAATGAAAGGAATAAAATTTGTGAGAAATAATAAATATCTAGGTAAATGAAAATAAAATATGTGACTAAATTATATTCTCAATTGTAAATATTTTAAAAAATAATGTACTCGGTAAAGTAAAAGTATTAATTACATCACTGAATTTCTAATATATGTAAAAGTAAATATTATAACAAAAAGACTGTAAAAGGATCATGAATTTATACTGCTATACAGGATATGTAAATACATGTAATGGTATAGTATTGTTTGAAGGAAAATTTTCACAAGTAAAAAAGCATGTGAAAATTATTGGAAAGCTGTATAGCTAAAAAGCCATTATACAAGTATAAAAGAAATATTTTAAAATAATTAAAAACAAGACAGGAAAATAGAGGAAAGGAACAAAGAACAGATGGAACAAATAGAACACAAATAGCTAGAATTTAGAATTAAACCTAGCCATACAGATGACTAAGCTAAAAATAAAATTTCCAGCCACTCCAATTTAAAGCAAAGATTGCGGGACTGGACAAAAAGCAAGTCCACAAGTATCCCACTTTAAATATGACATTAGGGATAGACTAAAGTTAAAAGAATGGAATAAGATGTAGTATGAAAACACTAATCATAAGAAAGATGGAGTTACTATATTAATAGCACACAAAGTAGACTTCAGAATAAGAAATATTACCAAAGATAAAGAGAGATCTTTTATTGTGAAAAGGGCTCAATTAATCAGAAAGACATAAGAACTTAGAAATATATGAATCTGAAAACAGGGCTCAATTAATCAAGAAGACACTAAGCACTTAAAAAATATACGAATCTGAAAACAGAGTAGAGATAAGTAATGCACAGTATTAGTGGACATTTCAACATCCCATCTTAATAATGGATAGAAAAATAGACAGAAAATCAGTAAGGATAATCTTGAATAGAATTACCAATCAGCTTCACAAAATTGATATTTAGAAGGCACTGGAATAAAGAAACAAAAGAATATACATTGTTTTCAAGCACATTAAACCTTTTTATGGTAGACTATATGCTAAGAAATAGAACAAGTATCAAAAATTTAAAGGATTAAAATGATACAGAAAATGTAAAGATAACAACAGAATTGGTATAGAAATCAATAAGAAAAATATCTGAAAAAGTCCCAAATATTTGAAACTTATACACACACATTCTTACTTTCTAAAACAAGAAATCACAGAACTCTTAAACATTTGTTGAACTAAAAAGTAGTGATAAAATTGTGCATCAAATGGTGTGACTATAGTTAAAGCTGTACACACAGAAAAATTACAGCTTTAAGTTTTTTTAATAGAAAAAGAAAGATTTAAATTTATGATCTCCCTTTCTACATTTAGAGGCTACACGAAATAAATAAATAAACCCAAATAAGTCATTGGAGGAAATAATTAAGGTGGAAGAAAATAGCATAGAAAGTTGGAAAATAGTAGAGAATAATCAGTTAAAACAAAAGCACTTTTTAAAAAAAATTCAATGAAATTTATAATCTTTCAGCTAAGATGACCAAGAATGAGAAGACAAAAATAACAATTTTAGGAATAAAAGAGCATATATCATTATAGGTAATAAAAACATTAAAAAATGAAAGAGAATATATGAAAAATTGTATATACATATATCTAAAATTAGATTAAAGGTACAAATATTTTGAAATTCAGAAATGAAAAAGTAAAATCTACTCAAGAAATCTTTTAAAAACTTTTCAAGAAAGAGAAAAATCTGATTAGACCAACATATATTTTCTTTTTTTTTTTTTTTCTTTTTTTTTTTTTTTTGAGTTGGAGTCTTACTCCAGACTGGAGTGCAGTGGCCGCTCCAGTCTCACTCTGTCGCCCAGACTAGAGTGCAGTGGTCGCTCCCGGCCACCACAGCCTCGACCTGCTGGACTCCTGCGATCCTTCCACCTCAGCCTTCGGAGTAGCCGGAATTACAGGCACGCACTAAAATGCCCAGCTGATTTTTTTATTTATTGTAGAGATGAGGTTTCACCAAGTTGCCCAGGCCCCGCGGGCTCAGGCAATCCACTCACCTCAGCCTCCCAAAGCGCGGGATTACAGGCTGAGCCACCAAGCCTGGCTAACATATATTTTCTAAGTTAAATTTATAATTGAAAACCTTCACACAGAGAAACCAAAGATTCAGACTTTATTAGTGAATTCTCTTAGACATTTAAAACAAATTAACAAATAATACCCACGAGTAATTCCAATCACGTATACTTTTCAAAAATAGTAGTGATGAGAACAGTTCCCAACTCATTTTTTAAAATAAACCTAGCATAACACTAATAATCGAATAAGCCAAAGGTACTAGCAGAAAAGAAAACTACAAAAAAAGTCTCTCATCAACATGATCATAAATCCCTTACAAACTAATAGCATATGTGTGTGTGTGTGTGTGTGTGTGTGTGTTTCAGCGTGTGTTTATGTGTCATAGCAACACAATTTAACCTAAGAAAGTTAGATTGGTTTTGTACTTGAAATTTAATCACTATGAGTTAGTGTAATGGGAAAAATAAGAAGAAAAAAATCATATGCTATCTCAATAAATGCAGGAAAATTACTCGTTAACATACTATAGCTATTTACTATAAAAACTCCTAGTAAGCCAAAGGGACTACCCCTACCCTGATAAAGCATAACTATGTAAATACTATAGCTAACTTCATGGTGAAATACTGAATGCTGCTTCCTAAATAAAAAATAAGTCAAGGGTGTCTGCTCTTACCACTTCTCCTCAGTATAGTTCTGGTCAAAACCAGAAAAAAAAAGTCAAGAGAAAGAATTAAAGACATGCAGGTTAAAAAGGAAGAAGTACAACAAGTGGCAATAACATTTAAGGGTTATGTATATATACAAATTTTATATATATACCACTAGGATACGAAGTCAATATTGGAAAATCAAATTTGTGCCTACATACTAGCAATTTAAAAATTAGGAAATGAATCTGAGTGTGGTGGCTCACGTCTATAATCCCAGAACTTTTGGTGGCAGAGACAAGAGGATTGCCCAAGCCCAGGGGTTAGAGACCAACCTGGACAACAAGGGGAGGCTTTGACTCTACAATATATTTTAAAAAATAAAAATTAGCAGGGCATGGTGGCATGTGTTTGTAGTTTCAGCTATTTGGAAGGCTGAGGCAAAAGGATTACCTGAGACCAGTATGTCAAGTCTTTGGAAGCTGTGAGAGTACTATTGCACTCCAGTCTGGGTCACAGAGACACAGATTCAAAAAAAATAAGAATTGAAATTTTTAAAAAATAAGAATATGTATTTAACATCAAAAATATGAAAAAGGTATAAATAAGTTTTATGAAAGATAAGCAGGACTTACACCCTGTAAATCTAAAAAAAATTGCTAAAAAGAAATGAAGGACGACCTGGATAAATAATATAATACATCATCTTCATTACCCAGCAAACTCTATCTTGTTAAAGTATCAATTCTCTGAAATTGATCCATATAGTCAACAAATCTCAATGAAAATTCCTGCAGAGTTTTGCAGAAATGAACAATCTGATTCTAAATTTTACATAGAAATTTAAGGTATCTAGAAGAAACAAAGTGAGATTTGAAGTTAGGAAGAATGTTAGAAGGCTTACACTGACTGTTTCAAGACTTATCATAAAGCTACAGTATGACAGTGGCATAAAGATAAAGATCACAGGAACAGAATGAAAAGTCCTGAAACAGACCCATATATAAATGGTAATAATTTTCGACAAAATGCCAGTGAAGAAAAAAGTCTTCAAAAAATGTTGCTGAAATAGCTACCTATCCATTTAGACAAAAAACAAACATCAATTTTTACTTTACACTCAAATATTGACTTGGACTGGACCTAAGTTCTTGGAATCATAGACCTAAATCAAAACTAAAACTCTTCAACTTCTAAAAGAATGCATAGGAAAGGATATTTCCAAATTAAGTCATTTTTTAAAAATTGAACATAAAAAAATCATAACCCATAAAATAATAATAATAAAAACTTGTGCTCTCTGAAAGATAGCATTAGGAAAATGAAAAATCAAACCACAAACCACGAGAAAATATTTTCCTACATATATCTGTCAAAGAAATTGCATCTATCATCTATCTACCCCTCTACTTTTATCACCTATTTATTTATCTATATCTTTACATCTCTATATCCATTTACCAAGAACTAACATATCAAACATAAGAAGACAAACATCCCCAAGTGGGAGATTTGAAGAGATGCTTAATACAAAATGCTATAATAATATTTAATCAGCATATGAAAAGATGCTTAGTATCATAAGTCATCAAGAAAATGCATATTATAGTCACAATGAAATGTCACTACACAGTTGGAAACAGTGGCTCACACATATAATCTTAGCCTTTGGGAATCAGAAGTAGGATGATTACTTAAGGCCAGGAGTTCAAGATCAGCCTGGTGAAAACTCATCTCTACAAAAAATTTTAAAAATTAGCTGGACATGATGGTACTTGCCTGTAGTCCCGGCTACTCAGGGGACTGAATTAGGAGGAATGCCCTAGAGTTTGAGGCTGTTGTGTGCCATGATCATGCCACTGCATTCCAGCTTAGAAGACAGATTGAGGCCCCAACTCAAAAAAATTTTTTAAAAATGTTTATTCATAGCTCCAAAGTAGAAACAACCCAAATGTCTATCCAATGGTGCATGAACAAACACATTGCGGTATATCTGCACAATTGAGTAATACTCAGCCATAAAAATAAATGAATAGTAGATAATTCTTTTTTAGTTTTTAATTTTAAATATGAGGGATACAATTCAGGGTTAGGTAGGTACCCTTGTTGATGAGATATATCTCTCCCTCCCCTGGCAGTTTCCCACTACTGCCAATCCCCTTTCTTATAGTATTATGATGGTTGTTCAAGGTGGACTTATGAGTGAGAACATGTGATACTCGATTCTTTGTTTCTGTGATATATGACTCAGTATTATAGTCTCAGAGTCCATTCAAGTTTCTGCAAAGTTCATAATTTTGTCCTTCTTTATGGTTGTGTAATATTCTATTATGTATATGTACCACATTTTTTAATCCAGTCTTCTTTGGATGGGCAGCATGGTTGGTTTCATGATTTTGCTATTGTAAATAATGCTGCAGTTAACATGTGTGTGCAGATATCTTTTTCATAGAGTGATTTGATTTCCTCCGGGTATAATCCTAGTACGGGGATTGCGGGATCATATGGGAGGTCAATTTTTAGATCTTTTAGGAATCATTACGCTGTTTTCTACAGAGGCTATACTAGTTTACACTCCCACCAACAGTGTAGAAGTGTTTTCTTTTTGCCGCATCCTCTCCAGCATCTGTTGTTATTGGAGTTATTGATGATGGCCATCCTGAGTGGAGTTAAGTAGTATCTCAGTGTGGCTTTAATTTGCATTTCTTTGATGACTAGTGAGGCTGAGCATTTTTTCATGTATCTGTTGGCTGCTCGTTATGTCTTCTTTTGAGAAGTGCCTATTCATATCTTTTGCCCGCTTTGTGGGGCTGTTTGTTTTTTTCTTTTCGGCACATTTGAGTTCCTTGTAGATCTGATATGTTAGGCCTATGTCAGATATACAGTTGACAAATATATTTTCCTAATCTATGGACTCTCTCCCCACTCTCTCAATGTTTTCTTTGGCTTTGCAAAAGTTTGATGAGGTCCCACTTTATCTTATCTCTTATGACAAGGGCTCTTGGGGTTTCGATCAGGGATTGGTTGCCAGTTCCAATTTCCATAAGGATGTCTCCTGCATTTTCTACGGTTCTTATAGTTTGAGGTTTTCCATTTAGGTCTCTGATCCATTTAGAGTTGATTTTTGTGTATGGTGTAGATAGGACTCTTGTTTTAATCTTCTGCATGTGGTCAGCTAGTTTTCCCAGCACCATTTACTGAATAGGTTCTCCTCTTTCCAGTGGTAATTGATAAAGGCTTTGTTGAAGATGAGTTGATTGAGAAATTGAGGGTTTGCTTCCGGATAATTCTTATAGTAGTTAATCATATGCAACAACATAGATGAATATCAAATATACTAAGTGAAAGATGCCAGACATAAAAGACTACATACTGTAAGTTTCCATTTATGTGAAATTCTAGGATAAAGCATATCTAATTGATAGTGGCAAAACAGATTAATGGTTACCTGAAAGAAGGTCTTCTCTAGTGAGAGGAGATAATGATTTCCTAAGAAAGAATACAAGGTAAACTTCTAGGTACTGAAAATATTGTGGAGCTATTCACATAGGTGTATATATTTACCTTTTATTGCACATAATTGGTATCTCATTAAAGTTGATTAAAATAAAAAATTACCATTAAATTGTGAAATACAAAATAATAATACAAAACTAAATGCTGACTCTCTGAAAAGATCAATAAAAATAATAAACTCTAACCCAGATAGCCAAGAACAAGGGAGATTACACAATTACCCATATCAAAAATAAAATATTGACAATATTATTGATGTTATTATCATTGATTGGATAAGACAGAACAATATTAACAACTCTTTGCCCACAAATTTGATAGCTTAGATAAAATTAGTAAACACCTTGAAATATTTAAACTACCAACACTCACACAAGAAAAAATAATAGTTAATCTATAAAAGCTTGTATTATAGAAACTGAAACAAAAATAATATTCGTTTACAAAAGAAAGCACCAAAACAAGATATTTTAATAGTGAATTCTACCAAATTTTCGGGAAGAAATGACGACAGCAGAGATTTCAACAACAAATAACACTGACAAAAAATGCTCAACTACATATAATAGCTAAAAAGATTAATTCAAATGTTTTTATTAGTGTGTGTGACCTGAGTCTTTATGTTCTAAAATACCAGATATAAAAAAAGCCTTGAAAATGTATTCAATTTTTAATGTTGCTCCTTTATTCATACATTTATAGATACATGAATGGAAAGCACTTTATACATATAAATAAGACTAATAATTTCATATTTTAAAGTATTTCCTTTGATCTTTGTGTTAGTCCAATGAAAATGTTAATTTTCAAATTTAAATATGAGACAAATACTCTGGGATTTATTCAAGAATTTTGAGCTATTAAGCATTGGATAAACTCCATCATTTCACCTCAGAGTCTAGTTACTTTCCATTATTCAATATTGTCACTACAACAGAACCTAAATATATACATACACATTCAGAAGTGAAGCTTAGAACAGGGGTCCTCAATCCCCAGGTCATGGACCGGTGTCAGTCTGAGGCCTGTTACGAACTGGGCCACATAGCAGGAGGTGAGCAGTAGGTTTGCCAGCTAAGTTTCGTTTGTATTTACAGCCACTCTCCATCATTCACATTCTGCCTGAGCTCCACCTCCTGCAGTGGCATTATATTCAGATAGGAGCACAAATCCTATTGTGACCTAGGCATGCGAGGGATCTGGTTGCATGCTCCTTATGAGAATCTAATGGCTGACGATCTGAGATGGTAATGCTAGCACTGGGGAGCACAGAGACCAAAATAAATCAATTGCTTACCGACTTGTATCAAAACCCTATCAGTGAGTGATAAGTGGGTGGATGTACTTCAATTGTATAGCTGCATCTGGTGGCAGGCTTTAAGTCAGAATCCAATACTTATTTTAGTCTGTGTGTGGCATGTGGCCTACTTATTATTTTATTTACCACTTCCGTCTGTGCCTCTTTTATTTTTTAGTGGTAAGTTGCATAATTATTTTATTATATATTAAAGTGTAATAATAATAGAAATAAAGTGTACAATAAATGCTATGCACTTGAATCCATCCTGAAACCACCCCCTGCACCCCCGGTTCATGGAAAGATTGTCTTTTACAAAACCAGTCACTGATGCCCAAAAGGTTGGAGACTGCTGTCTTAGAAGATATCTCTACAGGTCTCAGTGTATAGCAATATATGCATAATCTGATATGCAGAAGATAAGAATCTCTACATTTTCTAAATTTACTGATTTGTTATTTTCCAACAACTGTATATGTTGTCTTTCTACCTAAAATAAACAGAAATGAAAGCAAAAAACTTCTTCTTGACCTGCTATCTTTTTTAAAATCAAAATTACTCAGAATTAATTGAAAAAACAAAAGTACTATTCCACTTTTTTTAACCTCTCTCTCCTCTTGCTCCTGATGTCTCTATAGCACTGCCCCTTTTCTTACACATTCCCCTTTTGCTTCCATGAAGCTAAAAAATCTTATCTCCAGTCCCAAAACTTTTATCTGTTCTGATCTGTTTATTTCAAGATGGTTCAACAAAAATGTATTGACCGTGTATTATTCCAAGGTTCTCTCTAGGGTGTATGTTGTATTTATTTTATTTCTACATTAACTTATTCCTTTTTCATCACCCCAAACCTGGCTCTTGAACTATTTACACCTTCCTCTGAGATAGGAAGAAAACTTGAGTGGGTAACTAGGTAAAAAATATTGCTACGCTTTTGTCAAATAATAAATGGCAATCTAGTACCTGATACAAATCTCATTTCTTTTTAACTACTTCTCAGTGGAATTATATATGGAATTTCACTCTGGGCATGCTATATTTACAGTACTTTACAAATATTTCTTTCTAATTTAAAAAAGTCTCCCATGTGTGTCCTTTTAACTTTTCCTTCTATTGTCATTTTTCTTCTCCTTTTCCTCCTTCTCATCCTCCTCTTTCTTCCTCTTCTTATTCCCTTTGTCTATGTCTGTATTAGTTGCATAAAAGATTTGTTGTTATTGTTAGTGCTATTAATTTCCAATCATGAAGGGAAAGACTTAAAAAAGTGCTAAGCTTACTCCAACTTTATACTATTCTCACTCCAGATGATACTTACATCTATCTGATTATTCAGTACCTGTTAAGGAAATGCCAGGACATAGATATTATCATAAAAATCTCTTTGATTAAAAATTGCATTTAATTTAAGTCAGTAAACTTGGCAAATACATGTATGAAAGATGGTTACCATAAATTATCATTAGGTTATTGCAAATTCAAACAAGATAGACCTAAAAAAATTTCAGATGGGTATGTGACACAGCTACTTTATTTTTTATTTTTCACTTTTTATTTTTTGAGTTGGAGTCTCACTCTTTCACCCAGACTGGAGTGCAGTGGCTGCTTCCAGCCACTGCAGCCCAGACCTGCTGGACTCCAGTGATCCTTCCGCCTCAGCCTTTCAAGTAGCTGGAACAACAGACACGCGCTACCACACCCGGCTAGTTTTTTTTCTTGATTTATTGTAGAGATGAGGTCTCACCAAGTTGCCCAGGCGGGTCTCGAACCCGCGGGCTCAGGCAATCCACTCACCTCAGCCTCCCAAGGCACGGGACTACAGGCTGAGCCACCGAGCCCGGCGACACAGCTATTTTAAAAGACACATTCACAGTTTCTTACCAAGCTAGTCATAATCTTACCTTACAACCTACCTATCATAAACCTGAGCATTTATCCAACCAATTTGAAGGCCTATAGATATCCTATTTATTGTCATTTATAGAAAATTTGTCCATAATCACCAAAACCTGGAAGCAAACAAGATATCTTTTAGTAGATGAAATAATACAAAAACTGTGGTACATCTATAGAATAGAATATTATTCATCAGTGAAAGCAAATGAACTATCAAGCCATGAAATGACATGAAAGGAGCTTAAATACATATTGTTAACTGAAAGAAGCAAGTCAAAGACTACATATTATATGATTTCATTTATATAAAATTTTGAGAAAGGAAAAACTATAGTCAGTAAAACAATCAGTGGTTGCCAGTGACCCAAAGAGAGAGTGACAGAATTAAATAAATGAAGCACAGAGGACTTTTTAAGGCAGTGAAACTACCCAGCATGATACCATAGGACACATTGCATTATAAACTTGCCAATTCCATAGAACCTTAAAGCACAAAAAGTGAGCCTTAATGTATGACAACTAAAAAAAAAATCTAGGCAATCATGGGACCCCAGAATGTGATTAAAATTATGACAAAACAATTTAATTATATTAAAATGTATAAAAAAAACTTACTGAAGGGGATGAAGAGAAAATGTACTGAAATAATTAACCTTAGAAGTGAGTGAAGTCTGTAAGGGTAAAAGAACTGCACAAACACACTGGATGGTAGTTGATAAAGTTGTTTTCCAAGGAGATATAGGATATCAATCCTGACACTATATTACAGGTATACTGGAGTGGAAAAATTAAATACATTTATGGTGAATGACAAAAGCCAGATTTATTCACCATCCTGTGAGAGTTTACAGATAAGCAAAAGGAGAAAGCTAGAATGAGCTATGTAGCAATGAATTAGTACGAATTATCATTTAGCTTAACATATATATGCAGATGATTATATATTGAAATATTTACTCATAGGTGTTTATGAACATATTTTAAACACACATATTTGTCCTTTCTCTGTTAGCTGAGAGGGCCTAGAAGCAATAATACCCCAGTAGCTAGGAGCACACCCAGCAGTCAGATCTGGGTTTCTAAAACTGGTCTCCAATTAAAAGAACTAGAGGGTCTAGGAAAAATAGTCAATTCTAGAACTTAGATAAGAAATATACAAGGTGAGCCTGGTGTGTATTGTATTGTAGTTCGGATAGTTAGAACGTACTCCAAAAAAAAAGAGTAAAAGCTATAGTGGCCAAAGCTAGAATGATTTGAATAAAAAATAAAATAAGCCGGGCTCGGTGGCTCAACCTGTAATCCCGTGCCTTTGGGAGGCTGAGGTGAGTGGATTGCCTGAGCCCGCGGGTTCGAGACCCGCCTGGCCAACTTGGCGAGACCTCATCTCTACAACAAATAAAAAAAATCAGCCGGGCGTGGTCGCGCGCGCCTATAATTCCCACTACTCGGAAGGCGGAAGGATCGCCGGAGCCCAGCAGGTCGAGGCTGCGGTGGCCGGGAGCGGCCACTGCACTCCAGTCTGGGTGACAGAGTGAGACTCCAACTCAAAAAATAAAATAAAATAAAATAAAATAAAAATAAAAAAATAAAATGAAAGATAAAGTACTATGAATCATAACTCAGAGTCTATAATAAATATCCACGTGTCCATACAGATATAAATAAATAATTAAGTAAACAATTAGGGAGAAGAGACAAATCTCCTACACAGAAGAATTTCAAGTAATTTGTATAGCTACTTTGCCCTTAAGGGGTACGATAGCTATTCACTTCTTGAGTGCAGACTGCACATAATGACTTCCCTTCAGAGGCAACATTACTATGAATAAAAGGTGAAAAAAAGTAACTTTATGGTTGAGAGACAAATGCAAACATTACCTCAGCCAGGTGATGGAGTCAACTTCAACAGTGGTAAGTCATGATGACTGATAATATGTCCTTCATATGATGTGATGATAATTGCATTTCACCTCTGTGGTCTTTCATCCAAAACATATAAACTCAGTCAAATCATGAAAAAAGCCAAACGCATCTTAGTATATGAACATTCTATAAAATGCCTGATCAATACTCCATGACACTGTCAACATTGTAAAAAATAAGGAAAGTCTGAGAAAATGTCACAGCCAGTAGGGGGCTAAGGAAGCATGACAACTAAATGTAATGTGGTATCCTGGATGGAATTCTAGAATAGAAAAAGAATACTAGATAAAAACTAAGTAAATCTGAATAAAGTGTGGATGTCAGCTAGTAATAATGAAACAATATTAGTTTATTATAACAAATGTACCATAGTAATATAAAATATTAGTAAGAGAAAGTGTATTTAGGGTTTATACTATCTTCTCAACTTTTCTATAACACTAAAACTGTTCTAAAATATAAAACTTATGTCTTAAAAGTTAAATAATATTCAAGTATATTTAAATATTCTATTCCTTTATGAAGTTGATAATTTATAATTACTTTATTTTCATTTTATTTCTATGAATCCATATACTTTGACCCTGTTTCTCTCATTATAGTGAATAAATCTGTATTTTTTAAGCCATTATCATTTTATCATCATTATTATATTGTATTGTTTTTATTTTAAAGATAATTAATTGATTGGTAACTTGCTTTTTATGTTTGTGTGTGTGTGTGTGTGTGTCCCTAAGTTCTTCTGCACATAGTGAGTATTTAAGTTAATTGATGCCGGGCTCGGTGGCTCAGCCTGTAATCCCGTGCCTTGGGAGGCTGAGGTGAGTGGATTGCCTGAGCCCGCGGATTCGAGACCCACCTGGGCAACTTGATGAGACCTCATCTCTACAATAAATCAAAAATTAGCCGGGCGTGGTAGTGCGTGCCTGTAGTTCCAGCTACTTGGAAGGCTGAGGCGGAAGGATCGCCTGAGCCCAGCAGGTCGAGGCTCCAGTCTGGGCAACAGAGTGAGACTCCAACTCAAAAAAAAAAAAAAAGTTAATTAATTAGTAGAATAACAGTGGGAGAGATTTTTGACCAGGAGGAATCATCACTTATTTGGTAATAAATACATTTACCATAAGGTAAAAATTTTGTATCTAGCTAACATCTTTGACAATGAGCTGGCATATAAATCTAGGGAAAGACTATATGAAGTTCCATTTGTGTGTATAACACAGTATACTACTCACTGAAAGACAGGTTGTTATCTAATTTTTAAAATGTATTTGAGTGCCTATAGAACATTTCTCTTTTTTCAAGTGCTATAACACAAGTGCTGTGTTTTCTTATACAGTTGCTATAGAAACTGTATGTTATTGGATAGTAAATTTGAAAACTCATAAAGCATTCGAAAACACAAAGATTAGAAATTGTGTTTGGTTTGTTTAGGTATGTCAAATGCATTCTTGAAAAAGAATTGAATGATTCTAATCATGTAAGTAATATTTCTTATGCCACTATATTTTTTTTGTACATTTTCTTATCCAGAGCAGGAAAGAATACTGTGATGAGTGGTTAATAGGTGAAAAAAAAAAGACTTAAATGAATAAACTCTAATGATTAGTGAGTACACACACCCGTATTCACATGTATATATCTATGCATATGTCTGTATTGGTATGTATGTTTTTAAAAGCTTTTATCAATTATAATTTAAAGTTATACTTAATAATTGCATATACGTTTGCTACAAAGTATGCCTAGGAGGTTAAAAGAAACCTACACAAATAACTCCAGCTCATTATTGAACCATTGTGCAACATGTATTACTAATGTTTAAAAAGCTATGTTATATTGTTTTTCTATTCCTTTATTTTTGACTTTCTATAAACTAACAATGAATATGTAAAATGTCAAGATACATGAATTTAATTTGTACAGCTGACAAATGTGAGATTATAATGGTTGCAGCAGTCTACTTTCCACCAAATTTCCTATTCCTTAGAAGTTAATAGCTCTCTTTTAAATACCTATTTCTAATTCAAAACACAAAGATCAGGCTGCATTGCCTTAGTGAAAGGCAGGTAGCACAACAAAATTACCAGGTGAAATCAAGGTCTGCTTTTGTTCCTTAGTTAGAGAAAAGGGCACTTTAATACCTTTGAGGCGGTTTCCCTCAACATCACTGAAGAATACTAAAATGGTCAAAGACACAGAACAACCTTAGAATATTACTAATATTTCCATAAAAATAAGAATCTAAAAATTGCTTATTAAAGATGAGAAATAAAAATGGGTATATAGGCAAAGATAGATTCATGTATTAAATGTGCATTAATCAGAGAATGGTCATTAGTCACCATATCAATTAGCTCGCTGCATCTCAGAACACCACAGTTCTGGGGCAGAACTAGAGTCTAGAGTCAATTAATTGTAATTACTTGGATGGTAGAGATATCTCAATTGCATCTTTGTACCTCAGCGTGAAGCACAGTGCCTAATATCCAGTATCTGTTAAATAAATATGTGTGAATGTTTATTATGAGAAAATGAATCACAACTTGAGATTTTAGAAATACAACAGGAACCCTTCAAAGTTTTATTTTCTTGAAAACCATATTTGAGGAAAAATAGTACCTATTTATTTGGCCTTTAATGTCCTAGCATTGATGGAATACTGAAACAGTACCCGAAAATACGACACCTTGGCATACTAAGTATTTTAAACGGAAGAGAATTAAGGAAGCCACATAAACAAGAGGGTTTTTCTGATCTTTTGCTCTCCTTTTTCCTGCTCCTCTTTCTCACCAAAGCAGGTCATAGACAAAAGATACTCTCCTCTTTTCCCCAAGCAAGTCATAAAACCTAGGATGGTTACTCTCTGAGTTTCTTCCTTCTTCCCTGAAGACTCTCATGTAGCAGGTATCCTGCCCCCACCGCTGGAGGTAAAGAATGTCACACAGAAACACAGAAAAGAGTCTGAACAAAAAGGCCTTGCTTAGTTTCTCCCAATTTATTACCATTAGATCATACCACTTTTTATCCAACCATGTTTCTCCACAAGAAAACTTTTTTCACCAAACTTAGCATAAAAATGCAGTTTTCCCCGGGTCTTTGAGTCTTTATTTCTAAAGGATCCCATATTGCATACAACTTGTATTAAAGACATTTGTAATACTTTTCTCTTGTTAACCTGTCTTTTGTTATAAGGGTGTTGGCCATGAACTTTGCAATAAATGAGGAAAAGATACTGCCTTTTGTCCTCTAGAGTATATTGTCATCAGTAAATATTATGATACATTTATAATAAATTGTTTTTCTTTCTTTTTAGTGTAAATTATGATGAAAATAGAATCAAGTTATTTTCTATTTCTGGTACTAACAAAGGGAAAACATTTTTTCTTTGTCTTTTTTTTTTTTTTTTGAGTTGGAGTCTCACTCTGTCACCCAGACTGAAGTGCAGTGGCCACTCCCGGCCACGGCAGCCTCGACCTGCTGGGCTTCGGCTATCCTCCCGCCTAAGCCTTCCAAGTAGCTGGAACTACCGGCGCGTGCTACCACACCCGGCTAATTTTTGATTCATTGTGGAGATGAGGTCTTGCCAAGTTGCCCAGGCGGGTCTCAAACCTCATCTCTACAATAAATCAAAAAATTAGCCGGGCGTGGTAGCGCGCGCCTGTAGTTCCAGATACTTGGAAGGCTGAGGCAGAAGGATCGCCGGAGCCCAGCAGGTCGAGGCTGCGGTGGCCGGGAGCGGCCACTGCACTCCAGTCTGGGTGACAGAGTGAGACTCCAACTCAAAAAAAAA
>CAUYQG010096437.1:0-28955 GCA_963574415.1 Tarsius wallacei
GAGTTAAAAATAAAGGTTTTCAATATGTCTTATCCTCCCAAGTATTTGATTATTAAGATGTATTTAATTTGGCAGGGCATGGTGGTTCAAGCCTGTAATCCCAGCACTTTGGGAGGCTGAGGTGAGTGGATTGCCTGAGCCCGCGGTTTAAGAATGGCCTGGGCAACTTGGCGAGACCTCATCTCCACAATAAAAATCAAAACATTAGCCGGGTGTGGTAGAGTACAGCTGTAGTTCCAGCTACTCGGAAGGCTGAGGCGGAAGGATCGCCGGAGCCCAGCAGGTCGAGGCTGCGGTGGCCGGGAGCGGCCGCTGCATTCCAGTCTGGGTGACGGAGTGAGACTCCGACTCAAAAAAAAAAGTGGACTGAATGAAGAAAATGCAGTACGTGTACAAGATAGAGTATTACGTAGCCACAAAGAAGAACAAAATCATGGGCTTTGCAGCAAATTGAATGGAGCTGGAAGCATCACACTTAGTGACCTATCACAGAAACAAAGAACTGAATACCGCCCGTTCTCACTCATAAGTGGGCCCTGAACGTTCATCACAAGCGAGGGATCGGCAGTCGTGGGACACTTCTGGGGTAGGGAGGGCACGCAACCACACAAAGCATGCCTGGTTCTGTGCCAGGGGGAGTGAGGGCCAACGGGAGGCCCAAACTTCACCTGCACGCAGCCTGCTAGTGTAGGTAACCCTTACTTGTGCCCACATCTCCGTAATGAAAGTATAAACAAACACATCAAACCAAATCATGCAATGAGAAGTACCGAGCCATATTCCACTTTCCTGATGCCTTCGAAATCCAAGCATGATTTAGGGAACATTTCTTATAGAATTAAGAGAAATCAGAATTTCATGCCTATGTTGCCATATGTTTTGAGTTCATCACCTGACCACAGCAAAGGCATTTATGTGCATTTAGCACCTGCTTGTGGAATCCCTCTACGTGTCGGATATTGGGCTAAATTCTGATAGTAAAAATACAAATAAGACAGTATTCCTGCATGCAAGAAATCCGTAATGAAGCAAGGCAGATGAATCGCATCTGACACTATATCCTTTGTAGAAACTCCATTTGTTGAATGACAAAAGGGATGGATTCTACACTATCCCTCAGCCCTCTTTGACACTCTGCAGTTTGCTAGAGGACTCCATGATGGGTGTTCTCCCGTCCCTGTGTGCTAGCTTTCCTCAACGTCTCTGAGGTCCCCTTGTGGTCCTCAGCCCTGAACGCCAGCGTCCACGGTGTTCTGACCAGCTGCTGTCTCCGCCCTGCTGCCTACCCTGGGCTCGCTCAGCCTCCCCTCAGCAGTAACGCCCATCCACGTTTCCGCCCCTGAAGCCAGTCCTAAAGCGTCACTGCTCACAGACATCCTCACATGGATATTTTAGACGCCTCATTCCTCAAACATCTCCACTTCCAGACAGCCTTTCCGGGTGGGACATAGACCGTCAGGACTCAAACCCATACCTGAGGGGATGTTTTGTCCTAAACTTGCACCTACTCGATACATCTAATCAGTTAAGTCTCTTCTTCATTTTGTGACATGTTAAGTGTCTGTCCAGTACCATGAGTGTGCCAGACATCAGTCACTGCCCTTACAGAAGGGATAGTCTAATCCATGAGATACATCGACAGGAAGCTGAATTCTAGAGAGTGTGTAAGGGTTAGACAAGTTAGAGTGGGAAGCACAGAACGTGTGACGACTGTAAAAGCGAGAGAGCATAGCACTGAAACTGCATGGAAAGTCAAACGCTTAGAATAAAAAAGGTTCAGGGATGAGCGTGAAGCGTGGGCCTTAGAAGCCACGCTTAAAAGTGTATAGTACAAGAGCAACTGAAAGTCACTGAGCCGGGCTCGGTGGCTCAGGCTGTCATCCCGCGCCTTGGGAGGCTGAGGTGAGTGGATTGCCTGAGCCCGCGGGTTCGAGACCCGCCTGGGCAGGCGAGACCTCATCTCTACAATAAATCAAAAATCAGCCGGGCGTGGTAGCGCGCGCCTGTAGTTCCGGCTACTTGGAAGGCTGAGGCGGAAGGATCGCCGGAGCCCAGCAGGTCGAGGCTGCGGTGGCCGGGAGCGTGCCACTGCACTCCAGTCTGGGCGACAGAGTGAGACTCCAACTCAAAAAAAAAATTAATTAAATAAATAAATAAATATGAGGTTGATAACATATGTACATGAGAGGAAGCTCTTAGATACCAGTCAACCACCTAATCTCAACTAAAGAACAGTCATCTGGCCCAATACTGGTAGGAAAACTGGTCTAAAAGCATCCTCCATGCCACCAACAAAGTATCAAGCCTCTGCCTCTGCTTCAAATGCTCGAGCTGCTTTTCCCCAGTTTTGTGGCTACAAATCTACTTGTCTATGAAGAAATGCAGGAGATTATGAACTACTGAAAACATTATTTAAATGAAAATCATATGCTGACTGAGATTTGATCCAAATCCTCTTCCCTAAGGTTTTGTTGTACAAAAAAAAAAAAAAAGATCTTTTGGTTTGATATTTTATTTGTAATTCAAAGAGAATGCTTTTAAAAATCATATATCTCAAAGACTGGTCCTCAAATCTTCTCTATATAAATCATTTGCGAGAGGTCCTTAAGACACGAACTTCTGGACGCCAGCTTGAAATGACCAAGTTAGAACCTCTACAGGTGGGGCCGCTGAATCCCGAGTTGCATCAGATTTCCCAGGTGATCCTTATGCCCTCTGAAGTGTGAGGACTGCCACTTTAGTACAAATACTGGACTTTTAAGTATGGGGACCTCTGCTGTTCTAGAGATAGAATCCTTCCTAAATTAATTCATTCAGTAGTACCGAGTGCCTACTGTGTGCTAGAGACTGTCAGACACTGGAGACATAGAGAGGAATAAAATAATCACTGGGCCCACGGCTCTTGGTCTACTTGGGCAAACAGTCATCCCATTTCACAATGAGGAAACAGACTCCTCGTGCATAGAAAAGAATCAGGTGGGGCTGAAATGCCAGCCAAGCCTGTGTAGCCTGAATTCTTACGGGGTTTCTAGTGCATTATGGTAGGCTTGAAAGTATATTTCCCAAGAAACATCAGAAGTATACATTTCTAGATTTTTTCCAAGGTGCTCACTGCTGCTGAGGTGTAGGAATGAGCCATTTATGAGGTGAAGTGAAGTGTTTTTTATTGCTGGATGCCACTCACCTGGGTTACTTTTTAAAACAAAAGATACAGCTATGTATGGTTCTCAGAATCAAAGCATTGGGGGTGGGGTGGGGAGGAACACTCAAGGAAGCACTCTGACACGCCACTTTCTTTGAAAAGATGAGTTGAACAAGAACCAAAATATCAACGTGTAAGGAGACTCGGTTAGTGGATCTCAGATCTGAGCAACTGGGTAGCTGGTGAGAAAAGTCTAAAATCTGTCTTGTCACTTCGCAAGCCAGACAAAATAATAAACCTACTGTGCTGGTAATTTTATTTTTGAGAAAAAGTACAGCCCTTTGGAGAAGAAAGAGAACGCTTTCAAACAACTTTTTGAGAGATAACACATAGCTACAAACTTATAAATCCAAGTGCCACAGAAGTTTGAAAGACAGAGCTCTCCAACGGCCAAAAACCAAAACTTAATGTCAGGAGTCTAATAAGTGGCACAGTGTTGGTAGTTTTGCAGCACAAACAAGCAAAGACATCAGATGTGCCTGAACAAACTGTAGGGGTTCTGACTAGCTATACCAAGTTTGCCAACGAGGGCAGGGCAGCCTTCCCAGTATGGGGAGACGAGCAGTTAGGGAGCCCAGGACTGTTCACCACTCCACACCACTCCCCCGTCCGAGCCACTGTGTTTCCCACTAGGATTACTGCAGTAGCCTCCTTCCTGCCCTCTTACCCCCACAGATTGTGCTCCTTTGAGAATTATTGGAAAAGAAAGTGAAAAACGATCCCATGTAGTAGAGCTAAAAGACACAGAGATTTAAAATAGAAAAGACAAGAAAATTAGAGAAAGTGTCCACAACTCAAACACTGGACTAACAGGAGTTTCCAGAAAGAGGAAACAGAAAATTGGCAGGTAACTACGATAGAAAGGATACAACAAAAGTACCCAGAACTGACGGGCACAGGTCTTCCGATGGAAAGGGCCTTGCTGAAGACCTAGGGCAAGGCAGCCATTGTGAAAATGGGTCATAGGCAAAGGGTCAGCAGACAGCATATCACTGTCACTCAATGCCAACATTGTAAGAGGGAGAAAAAGACAGCCTCTCAGAGAAAAAGAAGTTGTTTTCTTTTCTTTTTTTTTTTTGAGTTGGCGTCTCACTCCGTCGCCCAGACTGGAGTGCAGTGGCCGCTTCTGGCCACCGCAGCCTTGACCTGCTGAGCTCCGGCGATTCTTCCACCTCAGCCTTCCAAGGAGCTGGAACGACAGGCACGCGCTACCACGCCCGGCTGATTTTTTGATTTATTGTGGAGATGAGGTCTTGCCAAGTTGCCCTGGCGGGTCTGGAACCCGCGGGTTCAGGCAATCCACTCACCTCAGCCTCCCAAGCGCGGGATTACAGCCTGAGCCACCGAGCCCGGCTAGAAGTTGTTTTCAACATAGGGTTTTCTACTCAAATTATCAATCAAGCGTAATATAGATTAGAGACTTTTCCCCAGACACACAAACCTTCTCAAACCTCTTCTCTTGTCTTCCCTTCTCAAGAATGTGCTCTAGGATGAGCCCCATTCAAATAAGGGATAACCAAGAACGAGGACTAACGGATACAGGCAGCAGGAACTCAACACAGGAAGGTGGTGGAGGGGGCTTACAGAATGAGGACACAGCAAAGTCCTGGGTAAAAGCTTTGCAGCAATCTCAGAGAGCGATTCAGACCATGTGTAGAATCAAGTGATTTTAAAAAACAGACACTTTTAAAAAAAGTATGAACATCTAAAAAACAACCTTCGTACTATGGTTACACATAAAGATTATAATGATCATTCCTGACATGTGTAGAATTCTTTACAGTTTACAAAGAATAAATACAGGACATTGGAAAGATCAAGGCATATGGTTGTTTTAAAAGCCTGTGTAAAATCCCTAGCATCAGAGGTGTGGTAACGTTTTGTCAGGCATCATATTTTAATCTTACAGCAGCCTGTAGGTGGACAGGCAGGTCAGGTGCTATGGTCCTCATCTTTCACATAAGAAAGCAAAGTCTCGGAGTGGCTGTGTGACTTGCCCACGTCCATGTAGCTACTAAATGGTAGAACCAAGTTTCAAGCAAAGGTGGATCTTCTGCCTTCTAGTCCGGGCCTTCACATTTCCCATGAATAAAGTGGAAGAAATAATTAAAACAGTTGCCAATAGGATCATAGTCAACTAACATAAATAGCTCTAAAAAAGATACAGGAAAAACTGACCCGGAAGTGAATGCCACAGTCCTAACGTTTAGCTAGTTACCTGTTGATAAACTGATAAGCATTCCCACAAATAACACCACCAGCGTCCCGAGAGTGCTGAAGTACAGATAGGACAGGGAATACCAGTTATCCATCAGTGGAGTCCTAGGAGAGAGCAGACACACACCTGTCAGGGTCTGGTCATGCTGCCAGCAACTACCAGTATGTGCTCACGATTCTCACGGCGAGGTCAAACATAACATTGAACGATGTTTTAACATTATACTCTGCTATCCTGATCTTACCTTCTTGGACCGGGAATTCAAAGCATGACTTCACCTCGACCACACACTAAAATACAGAAGTGTCATGCTTATGCAGGCACCTCTGTGTCATGTCCCAGACACTGCTCTTGTGATTGCAGAGTCAGCCATAAACGAGGAGCGAGGCGCCTGCCCACATAAAGCTTCCATTCTAAAGACAGGGTAAATACCATAAACATAATAACTTCCCCTGGTGAGAAGTGCTGTAAGGAAAACAAAACAAGAGGACAGGTGACTGACAGGGCAGACAGGGAGGAGTCACACTGCCATGAGTGGTCAGAGGACAGCCCTGGGAAGAAATGACATTTGACCTGAGATCCGAATGACAAAGTCCTTGAGGAAAGCATCCCAGAGACAGAAACATCTCCTGGCCAGAGTGTGTCCATTTTAAGAGGAAGACAACGTGTCCCGACCCCAAAGAAATGATCCTCTCATGGTGTAATTCTAGACCAACTGGTACTGGGGCATTCCTCAGGATATCCATGGGGTTTGTGCCTTCAGGCTGGACATGTATAGATTCATGAAACAAAGTCCTGCCCTCACCCACTCTGTGCAATGGAACACACCTCTACCCATAGGTCCACACCATTTCGTTGAATCATACAACTCAGCAGCCAGAGTCAAAAGCATGCGGTGCAACCGAGACCACCAGCAGGAGGAGCACACCTGCCACTCACCGCCGGTGCTCTGAAGATTTGGAGTCTAACTAAACCAGTTGCAATGATTCACCATATTTAGAGAATTGTAGCTTTTGGTCAGTAAAGGCTATACTTCAAAGACTCCATAAGCAATATTCTTTTATAATTGTGTTTTTCATTTTTAAAGTTTTTCAAAGACAAAGACAATTCTGCATGTAGCTGGAGCTGGTATTTGGTAGAGCTTAACTGTAACAGAGTATTTTTCCATTAATATTCAAGTCTTCTCTGAATATTAATGAAGTCCAGGCGGACATTTATATAGAAATTAAGAAAATATGATATTTTTTGCTGTTGTTGAATAAAATATAGCCAGCCACATGGGTTCTACCCATTTCCGAATTAGGCAAAATCACACCGTTATAGGCAAGACAAAAGCAACTGGAGTTTTCTACCCATCACATAAAGTTTTAGAATATGACATTGTAAAACCCAATTCAATACTTTTTAATGAGTTCTGCCAAGGAGAGGCAGAAACATCACATGTTGATTTTTATGCTGTGCTGAGAGAGCTATAGGCTCTTAAAAAATCTTGGGCAAAAATTATTGTGCATATAATTAACAATATTGTACTGAATATTTGGAAATGTGTTATGAAGGCAGATGTTAAATGCTCTTATCAGAAAAGGGAAAACAAAAAACAAAAGTTGGCAAGGGCCTGGAGAAACTTTTAGAGATTATGGATAAGTTGATGGCTTTGATTGTGATGATGGGTTTATGGGTATATATTCATCTCTAGACACATCAAATTTATATATTAAGTATGCGTAGCCTTTTATGTCAATTGTAGCTCCATAAATTGGTTTAAAAAAATACCTTTCAATGTTGTGCATTTGAAAAGCACTAGTAGAAAAGGGCACTTCTGTGGTTGTCATAAAGTCTGTCCCGTTGTACGTGCTGTTACAGCCATAGGTTTCAAGTGGCAGTGGCAACGTTCTCTCAGGAAGTGGAGGATAAAGCTGAGATCCAATTCCAACCCATAAAGAAATGGCAAATCCAGTCATCAGACCAACAAGTGCTCCCTGCAAAACAAGAGTGCTTGTAAAAGAAAAGTAACACAATTTGCTTTGAGATAGAAATTAACGTTAGAAAGTCAACTTCAACATGGTGCAAAATTATAAAGCCCACAAGAGCATAAACATTCAGTTCTCTCCCAAGACAGCGCTTGGCCAATAAACATGTACTGAATACATAAACGAATGAATGAATGAGAGGGTGGGAAGGAGAGGGGAAGGAGGAAGGCTACTACCAGGGTAGGCAGACAATCTGCTGGTGAAAAGCTCAGATATGGTTAAAAAGAATTTTTTAAGTACTTCCAGTGGCAGGAAAAATAGCATGTTATTACCCCAAAAAGGACATGTTGGTTTAGCCAGCTACGCTTTTCTGGAGGCGATTCATAGAGGCAAGAAATATCAAAAACCACCAGTTGATCTTTTTTTTTTCCAGACACTCAGCAAACCGCTATGCATTTTATCACACACAGAGTCTAATCGGAGCTTTAACTTGATTACAAACCAGGCAAAGTGGGACCTGGGACCAAAGGTAGACTCAACTTTACCTGTTCGATGACCATGTAACTACCTAATCCTGAATTGTACCCCACATCTTAAAAAAAAAAAAAAGCTTTAATGTGTTGGGATGGACCCCACAAACCAGTCTCTTTCATGGTGATTAATTTCTACCAAACTAGATTTTCATATGACATTTCATCGAGAAGTATTAATAATAAGAACAATAGCCCTTATTGCACCCGCCATACCAATTCCTAAATCCTGATAAGAAAAATTGAATTTTTTTAAAACTTAGGGTCTCATTCTGTCACCCAGACTGCAGTGGCATGCTCATGGCTCACCACAGCCTGTGAGCCTCGACCTCCTGGCTCAGGTAATCCTTCTACCTCAGCCTCCTGAGTAGCTGGGACTACAGGCAGGTGTGCACCACCATACCTGGCTAGTTTTTTTGATTTTTGACTTTTTTGCACAGACTAGGTTTCACTGTGTTCCTCAGACTGATCTCGAACTCCTAGTCTCAAGAATCTTCCCTCCTTGACCTCCCAAAGTACTGGGACCACTTCGGGACCACTTTCGGGACCACTTTGCTTGGCCCGAAAAATGGAATTCTGAATGTGAATTCACAGTTTTGTGATGATTCTACCTTTGTCTGAAACAACTGTACATACATTATAGTTTTTCCTGAACTTCACCTTTGTAGCAAGGACTGAACCAGTGGACTTTTTCCTGGTTTTCAGAGAAATAATTTCTATCTCACTTATTCTAAACAAAGTTTAGTAACTTCTAAGCATAGATATGTCTATATAGAGGAACAGAGATATTATCTCTTTCTGGATAATATTCTCAATTACAATCAGCCTGTTGGGGTTAAACCATGTCGTGGGAGCTACAGTCTTAAGTTAACTAACAGAGGAAGAAATTCCTTGGCCAAGTTGGGAAAGACCTTACTGCTTCTTTTGGCCTGGCCGCCCTTAAGTTTCTCACATGTGAGCCTTCTGATCGTTTTCTGTTAATTTTTCCAAAGGGCAACTAGATAAATGCACAAAACATATGGCTCCTTTAGTGGTATTGGGAACATTTAAAATGGCATTGTATGGCTCTGGAAGTTTCCATTGAGTTTCACACATGCAGGGTCCTGGGCATAGAACTTCATCGGACACTCCACCACAGTTAACAGGAATAATTTATCACATGTCACCAATGACACATCTCAAAGGTCCCATATCTTAACCGAGAAAAAAGCTCAGATCCGCTCCTGTGTTTGGGGATGTCACCTTACACATGTTTCTTCTTGATACTTACAGTTGAGTTGGCAAAGGGAACCAAAATGCCCAAAGCAAACAAGCCCAAAAGTGGTCCACCGACCATGCCGAATATGCTGAGTGCCGCCTGCAAAAGTAACACCAAGTCAGCAATTAGCGATCTCAAACACAAGCGAAAGTGCTTTAAAGTCATTGCATCAAGATGATGACCTAAAGTATTCAGTCTTCTCAGTTTTATTCATGGCAGCCTTGTCACTGGCAAAGAGGTAGTTAGAACTTGGAATCTTCTGCTTCTCCATCTCAAGCATCCATCTGTTCCCTCAGGTACCCTCCAAAAAGGCAGCACGGTGCAAAGAAGACAGGGAATCTTAAGCCAATGGGTGCATGAATGCGCCCGCCAAGAACGATGCCCCTCCTCTCAGCTTTGCTCCTCAGATGCTTACCCATCACAGCTCCTTTGTGCTTTGACAGCCTCAAAATCCGCCTCAAAAGATTCTATAGTACGACTAAGTGACCTGAGATGGTGATGAAACCCACCTGCTATTCCCGATTTGGTTCACTAAGGATGGAACTAGAATGAAGAATATGATTTTTTAAAAAATTATCAACTCATGTAGAAGTAGGTTTAAAATCTAATTGGATAACTGCAACCTTTACTTTGATGCAGAGATGCTGAATCCGTGAAGTGAAAAAGACTTCCAACGAGAAGGAAACACAAGGGGCTGCAAAACAGAAACCTTGAAGAGACGAGTGTTCCAAGTAGCCACATGCTTTGTTTTTAAGAATGGACAGGAAAAAAAAAAAAAAATGGACAGAACCATAAAAGAAGGATCAGGCAATTGCTGGTTTGTCCACAGAAGAAGGGGCTTAATAGAACAGAGTGAATGAGTCAAAGAGTCAGTATCAAGTCAAGGAACTATTAGAGAGCACAGACTACAGTCGATGGTTTAAGAAAGAAAGTCTACCTCGTGGGCCAGACAGGAGCATGCTACTGAGGAGAGAGAATGAGTGTTGAGGTGAACGGAGACTTGGATACGATCCCGAGTTAGTACACAGCAGAGTCCAATAGGAAGGGAGGTGGACTCCACCACAAGATGCCAAAGAAGTCACACGGCCCACGAAGTGAGTGCCGACAGTGTCATCTGCATGCCCGTGATAGCGAAATTGAAAGCTGCCCCAAAAAGGATCTGTCAGGGGAAACCTTGGTTAGAGATGGAGCTTGGAGTTCTGATGACTCTACTGGAATAACGCACTGTGTGTGACCAGGCCAGAGTTGACTTGTGGGGAAGGGGAATGAAACCCAGAAAGAGTTCCAGGCAATCATGCGGACGGTGGAGAAAGCACATACAAGGCGCATTTGTTGGTTATGGGTTTGGAGTGTTGGGTGAGCTTTGAGCTTCTGGACCTAATTCATTCACTCATAGAATCAGGGAAGAGATCAAACTCTTAACAACCAATAGGCACTAAGCAACAGGCCACCAGAAAGAATCCCGCCTTAGGACCAACCCGGGATCCCAAAGAATTCCTGTCCTGCTCAGCATCTGATGTTTCTGGATCCTATGGAGTCCAGGAATCCCAGAGAAGGAGCCCAAGTGACCAGAGGAATTTCAGGCATGCATGAAATTGGGGTGTCACTGAAGTGTATATTGGTGAACCCACATATAAGCGGGTATACTCAGGCTAAATTGGGTCAAGGCCAATTTGTCTTGGCACTGTGGCAGGCCCCAGATATTTGGTGCAGAGTTGAACAACAATGTCTCAATCCTTGCCTTCATGAAATTATAGGCTATTTAGTGAAACAGACTTTACATAAATAACCACAATAAAGTTTGCTGATGGAGATGATAAGGTACACAGTGCTCTTGGAAACATTTAGCAGAAGGAAATGCAAACGTATCCAGGTAACAGAAATGGCTCTTTGGATAAGCAATGTTTAAGTTGGAAGGTGAAGAATAAATAAGGTTTGCTGTTGATGAACAGAGGGGAAGACGCTGCAGGCAAGGGAAGAGTCCATGAGCAGGCTGGCGGAAGGAAGGCCGCGAGGAAGAGGAGGCTATTCTCAGGATGGGCCTGTCCTCTCCATCCCACAGACGCAGGAGGGAACTTGCCAACAAAAAATGTTCCCTAAGAAAAAAAAGTTAGCGAATGCCACAGGAGATGAAGGATCCTTCAGATAAAAAAAACTAATGTTTAAGAATGAATTTAGGTGTGTCTATTTCTGAGAAGATGGACTAGTCATACTTTTCTCTATTCTTCCTGCTAATAAAACTAAATGCCCTAGGCATTGCATAGAAAACAAACATGAGAAGATTCTGAAAGGTGGAGAGAGGCAGACTGGCTGGGGACCTGGGGACCTGAAGCCCTGAAGGGTGACATGTGGTGAGTCCTCAGAGTCTTCCCTTGGCTTCCTGTATTCCAGTCTCAGAGCTGAAGGGGCCAGTGGGAAGGGCAACAGGCACAGACTAACACAGTTACAAGCCCCCACAAAAGCTCTCCAGCCACAGGACCAGAAAAGGAGCAGCCTGGAAAGACCGAGAACGTAGACAACTGCTCCATTCCAGCCAAACCCCACACAGTCATGGTGCCCCACCCACACCCACACCAGCACAGGCCAAGCAGGGGCCCTGGGTTCCATGTGCTCAGCCTGTAACAAGCCAGTGCTTGGGCTCCCTGCTGGGTCATGTCATAGGAGGCCTAGTGGAGAATCACAACCTTCACCATGGCCCAGCAGTCACAGGGCCACTCCGCCATGGTGTCAGTAGAGATCACCCTGTCATGCTCAGGGGCTTAGGTGGTCCTAGTTAACCAGCTCCCCAGAACAACCTCTCCCCTTGGTTAACTCTACATCAAAGATGAGTCTTGGACCCATCTGTGGCTCCAGTAGCTTATTCTGGCCGTGCTCTTCCAAGACAGATCACAAGAGCAGGATTGGGACCAGATATAGTCAGGGATCAGATGATTCACTAACTGGGAGAATCTTCGTACGGAATTTGTTCTTGGAGTCTGGGGGTTCATTCCTCCTTTTACACACCTGTCTTCCGCTCCCAGGCATTTCTTTCACAAAGGGAGTTTATGCTGTTTTTGCAAGAGTAAGCTTTGTCCCCAAGGCTTGTGAAAGCTGCATCTGTGCTGAGGTGACCTGTCTCCTGGAATCCCCGGGCCAGGGTTGGAAAACCTAGACAAGGTTGTACCACGTTGCTAAGTAACACATGGAATTGGCCCCGCAAGTCACTGGAGTGGGATTAATGGCTCTAGCGACAATATGTCTCATAGTATGCAACACTCGATCCCCGGCTCTGAAGGGTGGGTAATCGAGAGACTGCCCATGCTTGAACACGCACGCCACAGTCAGGCCAATCTCGAGGCACAGACATTCTGCAGGAAGGTGAGGAGTTGGTGGTGTCCTCAGAACATCAGGTGGGAACCGAAATGCATCATCACAGAGAGGACAGAGTAGGTCCAGTGTCCGGCTGAGTAATGAGGGGAGGTGAGGAGAGTGGGGTTCAGCCAAAGCTCTGGGCAGACTTTCAATGGTGAGGGAAGAGGAGATGCCAGGCAGTGGCCAGGGCTGGGCTGGATGGAGTGGCTGAGAGGGTGGGAGCAGGCATGTCAGGCTGGTGCTGGGGTGGCCAAAATGACCCTGTGGTGCAGGCTGTTGGTCACCTCAGTGCCGTGTCATTGGCAAGTAGGTCTGGAGAAGCTGCAGTGGGATGTGGAATGTCATGCCGCCTGCAGCAGCAGCGAGAGGCAGTGGGCACCCAGCTACATGGGCACATAAGAGGAGAAGAGTGGGCTTGGTGGATGCGGCTTGGGGTTGCCTGATTGCAGAGTGATGGCAGGCCAGAGCGACACAAATGGCCCAGGAGGAAGCAGAACGGCGGTGAGGGCTGGGACACCGTGTCCACAGGGGGTGATGCCGAAGAGGCAAAATCTTGACCTTGAAGATGGGCCGATCAAGCCAGAGTTGTGGATCTCGTCCAGCCCAGGAGGCTCCCGGGCACAAAAGAGGCATGGCGTGTCTCCAGCAGTGCAGCCATAGGAAAGTGGCGGAGGGGGCCCGTGAGACACCTAGGCACAGGCACCACGATGGTTTTACCAGGTGGAATGTAGTCGGGGCGGGTGGGACAGTCTGTGAGCCATCCCGGGCACAGGGCAGGAATGGTAACAGGGAAGGTGTCTTCCAGGAGGTGGAAGTTGGGACTCAGTCATCCAGTCGGGTGGGGGTGAGCCACGTCAGCATCACTCTGGGGGAGCTCAGGAGGCTGTGGGACAGGAGCCAACGTGGAGCAACTTGCAGCACAGCTGCCAGCAACGGCCACTCTGGCCTTGTTCTGGAGGGCTGGATGGGGTCTGAACTGTGTGTCATGGGCCTGGGACGGCTGGAGCAGGGAGCCCAGTGCTGGATGTCTGGCGGCAAGGTGAGGGATGGTGGGTGGGGAGGACAGATCCTTTGCTGGACGGTTGTACCTCAGCATTTTCCAGGGTGTTGAGGACCCGCAGAGCTTGACTAATTTCCAGGGCTGTGGCCATCAGGGCCAGGAGAGCTGGCTTGGCCTATGGGGGGAGCTTCCCCACTTCAAAACGACTGGAAAGCATCTGGGCACAGGTGTCCCACTCCCGGCTCTCCCAGGCATTGCACACCACCTATCAGGTACCCTGGGACAGCTGGGCAGCACCTCGCTCATGGGGTCCCCACTTCAATCAAGAGCAGGCTCTGGGTTGGGCCCAGTGGCTCAGCCTGTAATCCTAGTACTGTTGGAGGCCGAGGCGAGTGGGTTGCCTGAGCCCGCGGGTTCGAGACCCAGCCCGGGCAACTTGGCAAGACCTCATCTCAACGATAAAAAAAACAAAAATTAGCCGGGCATGGTAGCACACGCCTGTAGTTCCGGCTACTTGGAAGGCTGAGGTGGAAGGATTGTCAGAGCCCAGCATGTCGACGCTCGGTTGACCGTGAGTATGCCACTGCACTCTAGACTGGGCGACAGAGTGAGACTCCAACTCAAAAAAAAAAAAAAAAAAAAAAAGAGCAGGCTCTGAATTTCTGTCTGCATCAGACACAGCCTCCTCACGGGCCTTCCGTGGTGTCTGGGCTGCCAGGGGTGGAGGTGGCAGCTGCTTTCTTCGCTGTGTACCAGATAATGACCAGCAACACCTGCATGCTCCCTCAGGACCAGCATCCGTAGGACTCTGATCAGTCACGCGAAGTGATGGGACTTTGAGATGAGCCCGTGGGACTCGGGCATGTTGCTTCTGGGCTGCTGCTGGCAATACCCAGCAGGCATTGCGGGTGGAGCACGTCCTTGGGAAGCCCTGCTCTCTCCATGGAGTGCACCGAGAGACAGGGAAAGCAGCCATGTGCTCTTTGCTGATTGTTATGAACTTTGCTGGTACGTTTGTCCAAGGATCTGTTGGGGGACATTCTTCTAACGACTGGTGGGTGGCAGCAACACCCAAGTCTTCTGCGGACAAGCCTTGCCTTCGCCTTCTCAGTCTGTGGTGTCGTGATGCCAAGTTCCTCGGGGTGAGGAGCAGCTCTCCGAAGCAGGGGCTCTTCAAGCCAGGGGCACCCCCACCTGTGTTGGTACCTTTCTCCTCGGGGAAGTCTGTTCCTCCTTACTGGAGGCCAGAGTGTTGTTGCTTTTCTTGTTTGTTTTGTTTTTATTAGGAGTTTCACTCTGTCGCGCAGGCTGAGGTGCAGTGACACGATCACAGCTACCACAGCCTCTACCTCCTGGGTTCAGGCAATCCGTCTATTTCAGTCTTCCAAGGAGCTGAAACTACAGGCCCATGCCATCATGCCTGGCTTTTTTCTTTCTTTCTTTCTTCAATTGTGGAGACGAGATCTTGCCATGTTGTCCAGGCTGGTCTCGAACTCCTGGTCTCAGGCATTCCTCTCATCTTCACTACCCAAAGTGCTAGGATGCAGATGTGAACACTGCAGCCGGCACAGTGGTCTTAAGAAAAATGTTGGCAGGTTTTTACCTGGTGCCAATTTCCACAATAAAGGCACAGACAAAGTGCATGCATAAGACAGCAACAGGCCAGAAAGCAGAATAAAAACTGCACAACCTACTGCAGAGCATTTCACTGATGTCAGGATCAGAACAAGTCCCCAGTCATGCTCTCCTGTTTCTCCCGTAGAAGTGGGTACCATTAGTCACTTGCCCACTGGCTTCTCTCATCCTCATTACCAGTTGTGTTCAAGGGTTCTAGGTGGTCCTGGCTAACCAGCTTCCCCAGGGGTGATGTCTCCCCTTCTGTTCGCTTCACATCCAAGATGAGTCTTAGGCACCCTCTGATGCTCAAGCAGTTTATTCTGGCAGTGTTCTTCCAAGACGGATAGCAGGATAGGCTGTTGCCATAGGCCGGGTACAGTCAGGGAGTCCAATCATGAACTAATCAGAGGGTCTCCATCCAGGGACCATTCTGAGAGTGTGAGAGATCCTCCCCCCTTTCTTATACTTATATTCAGTCCAAGTCAGTTACCAGATGTTTCTTTCATAAAGGGAATTTAAGCTATGGCTGAAGGGTAAGCCTTGTTTTGAGGTTTATGAAAGTTCCATCTGTGCTAAGGTGGCCTTGTCTCTTGGAGATCCCCGGGCCAGGGTTGAAAATTCCTGGGACAGGTTACATCATACTACTAAGTGACATGTAGTATCAGCTTTGCAAGATACGTGAGTGGGCCTTATGTGCTATCATCACTGTTTCAGCTGCAATATATGTAGTAGTATATCACACACCCCTTCCCAGCATGGCAAAGAGTTCCTCCCTCACATGTCAACTGAGGCCAGTGGGGAACCTGGGCTTTTACTCCTGCCTGGCAGTAACGGGGCAGCACCCTCTCTTACCCTACTGAAGTGGTGCCAGCTGAAATAGGAGCAGTAAGTAAGATCCAACATCTCATCACATAATATGAAAATGTCCAGGTTTCAACTGAAATTCACTTTTCAGTCAGGCTCAGTGGCTCAGTTTGTAATCCCGTGCTTTGGGAGGCTAGGTGAGTGTATTGCTTGAGCCCGCGGGTTCGAGACCCGCCTGGTCAACTTGGTGAGACCTCATCTCTACAATAAATCAAAAAATCAGCCAGGTGTGATAGCGTGCGCCTGTAGTTCCAGCTACTTGGAAGACTGAGGTGGAAGGATCGCCGGAGCCCAGCAGGTCGAGGCTGCGGTGGCCGGGAATGGTCACTGCACTCCAGTCTGGGTGACAGAGTAAGACTCCAACTCAAAAAAAAAAAAAAGAAATTCACTTTTCACAGCAAGTAGCAGAAAGATCCCCAACTGAATTTAAAAAGACAATCTATAGATACCAATAGAGAGATGACAGAAATATTAGACTTATTTGTTTAAACATTTCAAGCAGCCATAATAAAAATGCATCACCAAATTACAACACCCTTGAAAAAAATGAAAAATGAGAAGGCTTCAGCAAAGAAATAGAAAATATATAGAAGAACCAAATGGAGATTTTAGACGGAAAAATATAAAAGCTGACAAAAAATACAAAAACTGAAATAAAAATCCAGTTAATGGGCACAATGGGCACAACAGCAGCACAGTGAGGACAGAGGACAAGACCAGTGAACTGAAAGATCAACAGAAATTTACCAAACTGAACAACAGCGAGGAAAAGGTCTACAGAAAAACGAAGTGAGCTTCTTGGATCTATGGAACTATAACCAAAAAGATCTGACATTCACTTCATCAGAGTCCCAGAGGAAAAGAAACAGAAGGTGGGGCTTAAAAGTACTCAAAGAATCAATGTGTGAACATCCCAGATTTGGCGAGAGACTTGAGTCTGCAGATTCGAGGAAGCCGAACAACCTCAAAGAAATGCATGCCAAGACGCATCACAACCCCAAAACAAATACACACCGAGACACATCATAGTTAAACTAAAGCAAAAAATAAAAAATCCTGAGCACAGCCAGAGGAAAACGACTTTTTACCTGCAGGGGAAAGCAATTAGAGTGGCAGCGAAGTTTGCATCAGAAATAGTAAAGAACACAAGAAAGTAGCAAAATATTTTTCAACTGCTGGTAAAAAATAATAATAATAACTAGCAACTCAGGATTCTGTGGGCAGCAAAAACATTCTTTGGAAATAGAGGAGAAAAATCACAACATTTTAAGGTAAAAGAAAGCTAAGAGAATTTGGTGACAGCACATCTATGCTAAAAGAATGACTAAAGGAGGTTCTCTAAACAGATGGGATATGATACAATGCAGGAACCCTAAAATATCAGGAAGGAAGAAGAACACAGCAGCAAAAATACGGAAAAATATAACGGGCTTTCTTTCTCCTTTGAGTTTTCTAAATTATGTCTGACAGTTCAAGTAGAAATTATAACGCTGTCTGATGTGATTCTGAATGCATATGGAGGAAATATTTAAGACAATGGTATCATAAATGAAAGGTAAAAGAACATAAAGAGAGGTAGGGTTTCTATACTTTACTTGAACTGGTAAGATGACAAAACCAGTACACTAATAAGTTATAATTATTTTATGCACTACATATACGAATCACTAAAAATACTATACAAAAAGATTAACTCAAAACAATGTAGATACATCAAAATGGAATTCTAAAAATTATTCAAGCACCCATAGGAAGGCAGAAAAAAGAAAACAGAACAAATAAACAAAAATGACAGACTTAAGCCCCAATATACCAATAATTACATTAAATATGAGTGGTCTAAATACACCAATGAAAAGACAGAAATTAGTAGAGTAGATTTTTTTTAAAAACCCAACTATGTGCTGTCTACAAGAAAATTCACTTCAAATGTAACAGTGTAAGCAAGTTCAAACTAAAGGGATGGAAAAGATATATCATGCAATCATCAATAAAAGAAAAGCTGGAGTAACTCTATTAATATCAGATAAATTAGACTTCAGAGCAAAGAAAATGATCAGACAGATAAGGACACTGTACAATAATAAAAAATTTTATCCTTCAAGAAGACAATCTTAAATGCATAGGCACCAACCAACAGAGCTGCAAAACACATGGGGCAAAAACTGATAGAACTAAAATAGACAAATACATATTTATAACTGAAGAACTCACTACCCTCTCACAACATCTGACAAAATAACTCAACAGAAAATCAGCAAGGACATAGAAGAACTCAACAACACCATCAACAAACAGGATTTAATTTATATTTATAGAACATTCTGCCTAACAACAGAAGAATACACATTCGTTTAAAGTGTTCATGGAACATATACCAAAACACCATATCCTGGACCATAAAACAGACCTCAACAAGAACTGAAATCATACAGAGAGTGTTCTTTAATTACAGTGGGTTCAAACTAGAAATCAATAACAGAAATGTAGTAGGAAAATCTTCAAAAACTTATAAACTAAGTAACATGCTTCTAAATAATCCAACATTATTTACAAGTGTGGAGTCAAAATGATGTCTCAAAGAAAATTTAAAAATACATTCAGCAAAATTAAAACAAAAGTTCAAGATATCAAAAGTTGTGGTACACAGCTAGCCAAAAGTGCCGAGAAGGAAATTTTCAGCAATAAATGCACACGTGAGAAAAGGGGAGATTCAAATCAATAATATAAGGTCCCACCTCAAGAAGAGTAAAATAAACCCAAAGCAAGAAGAAAGGAATAATAAAGATGAAAGTAAAAATTAATTATTGAAAACAAACCAAAAAACCCCACAAAAAAATGCCAATAAAAAAGAAGCTTGTTCTATGAAAATATTAATAAAATTGACAGGCCTCTAGCAAGACTGGAAAAACATAAATTACCAATATAAGGAATAAAACAGGGCTATCACTATAGACCCTGCAGACAGCAAAAGGATGATATGGAAATATTATAAACAACTATAGACATATAAATTTGATAAATAAAATAGACCAGTTACTCAAAAACAGAAACTATCACAATTCATCCAATATGAAACAGATAATTTGAATAGCTCTAGAGCTGTTAAGAAAATTAAATTCATAACTTTAAAATTCAAAAAGAAAATCTAGGCTCAGATTTTTTCAGTAAAATAGTCTATCTAATAATTTAGGAAACCTGACACCAATTTTACACAATCTCTTTCAGACAACTGAAAATATAATTTTTCCCAATTTATTTTATGAAGCTAGTATGATCCTGCTACACAGAGAAAGAGAGAGTACTACTACGGATCAATACCCCTCATGAATATAGATGCAAAAATTCTTAACAAAATATTAGCAGATGGAATTCAACAATATATAAAAATAACTATACACTATGACCAAATTAGGTTTTATTCCAGGTATGCAAGGCAGGCTCAGCATTCAAAAACAAATCAACGTCATCTCCCGTGTTAACAGGTGAAACAAGAAAGTCACATGATCATATCAATTGATACAGAAAAAAATTTTACAAAATTCAACACCCATTTATAATAAAAACTCTCAGAAAAACAGAAGTAGAGGGGAATGTGAATTGCGAGTTCCCCATTCATATTGGGGAAGTAGGCAGGATTTCCATTCTCACCTCTCCTATTCAGAATGATGTGGAAGGTGAAGCCAGTGCAATAAGGAAGTAAAAGGCACACATACAGTTCACAAAGAAAGAAATAACACTGCCCTTGTTTGAAGATGACATGACTGTTTATGTAGAGTATTCCAATGAATATACCAACACAGAGAAACCTATCAAGACTAATAAGTGAGTTCAGCAAGGTCACAGGATACAAAATCAATTTTATTTCTCTATATTAGCAATGAACACACAGAAACCAACATAAAAAACACAATGTGATTTACACTCACTAAAAGAAATACTGAGGTGTAAATCTAACTAAGCACATACAGGGCCTGAATACTGAGAGCTACACAATGGTGTTGAAAAAAAAAAGTCAGAGAAGACTTAAATAAACAGACATATCATGTTCATGTTTTCGGAAATTCAACATAGTAAATGTCATTTCTCCTCAAATGGATAAACAGGATTAAGGCAATAAAAATTAAAGGAAGATTTTTTTTGCAGACAAGATTATTCTACACTTCATAGGGAAAGGCAAAATAACTAAAATAGCTAAAACAATACTGAGCAATAAGAATAAAGTGGCAGGAATCAATTGACCTGATTTTGAGACTGACTATAAAGATACAGTACTCCAAACAGTGCAGTATTGGCAGAAGCATAGACACATAAATAAGTGGAACAGAACAGAATCCAGAAATGGACCCACACAAATATGCCCAAGTCATTTTCGACAAAGTTGCACAGGCAAGTAAGTAGAACAAAGCTTTTTCCACAAATGGTGCGACTTGGAAATCCATCGCGGGAAAATGAATGTCAACCTAAGTCTCACACCTTCTACAAAAATTAGCTCCAAATGGATTGTAGACAAATATAAAATGTCAAACTCTAAAACTTGTTGGAAAGAAAAACAGACAAAACTCTTCAGGATCCAGAAGCAGGTAAAGTTGTTAGACTCCACACCAAAAACACAATCCATAGAGGAGCCAATTGATGAACTGAACTTCATCAAAACTAAAAACCTTTTTCTCTGTGAAAGACCCTGTTCAGAGGATAAGAAGACAAACTACAGAGAAAGAAAATATTTGAAACCACATTTGACCAAGAGCTGGTATACAGAACACCAGATTTATTTGTAATACTCAAAACCAGAAACAATCCATATGTCATTCATCAGGTGAGCATTTAAATAAACTGTGGTGCATCCATACTAGAGAAAACTACCCAACAATACAAAGGAACAAACAACAAATACAGGCAACAACCTGGATGAATCTCCAGAGAATTATGCTGAGTGGCAAGGGTTACATACTAGGTTATTCCATTCATGTAACATTCTTGACCTGAAAAAATTGTAGAGATGGGGGACAGATGAGTGGTTGCCAGGAGTTAAGGTGGGAGCAGGGGTAGGAGGGATGTGGGTGTAGCCACAAGAGGGCAATGGGGGAGGAGGGTTCTTTTAGTGATGAAACAGTCCTGTATCTCGACTTTACCAGTGTCGAAGATGCTACCGTTGAGAGAAACTGATTCAAGGGCATATGGGATCTCTGTGCATACGACTGTATGTAAATCCACAATTTTCTCAAAATAGAAAATTTAATTTTAAAAAGCTGTAAAGACTGTAGTCATCTCTGCCCCTTGATATGTCTATGCATAGATATATACTGAGAGATGTTTGGAAAGGTGGTCGCATCAACGTTTAAAAAAAGAATGTGGTGACTGTGACTTAAATCTCCAGGTCAGCTCTCACCTGTAACAAAGCACCCATCAACGATGCCAGCGCAGCCATTCCAATACACAGGGCTCCATACAGCACACCTAGAAGGATGAAAGAAAAGCCAATGTAAAACCTAGACCCAGAGAATTAGAATTCTCAATAGAATAAGCCACCACACCTTTGAGTCAGAGTGAATAATATTACTGTGGTAACGAATACATAGCTCAGAGCCAGTGAGAAAGGAGTGGGCTGTTCCCTCCTGGCTTAGCAGGGTGCCAGCAGGACAAACATGCCTTTGTACCGTGTCCCAGGATTAATTACAGCGGTAGGTTATATAAGGAAAGAATTCCGGGATTTTCAAACTCAGAGCTAGATTGTGTTATGAATCTAATCCTCCATAAAGGCTTAGATATCATGGAAGGCTAAGGTCTCTGTTTTCAGCCTCCCAGAGACAGAACACAGCTCAGTCCTGCTCTGTACAGCAAGGCAGGGGAAGGAAGTCATAAACATCAGAAATTAGAGCCTTCTGACTGCAAGCATTGGTTTCTTTGGGAGGTGGCAATCCACACCCAGGGGTGTTTGGGGACTGTAAGCCCCTTCATAATCTTCATCAGCATCCCCAAACCTTTCCTACTCAACTGGCAAGAGAAGGAGTTTCCCCCTTCTGCCACACTTGCCCCAAATTTCTTTATAGAAGTTCTCAAGTCACCACTGGTGGTCAGATTACGAATTTTTTTTTTCTCTGTTGTGAACTTTCAGTATTTTCCAACTTTTCTCCAGGTACACGTATTACTTTTTAAATTATATGAAATAGTACGCAAAAATTTGTTTTTAGAATTCCATTCAGCAAAAGTCACCTAAGATCAGTTTATATCACCTATATCATTTCCCACGTCCATTAAAGGGAAATCTGCTCCTCCTCAAATTATTGCCTTCTTTGTGCTGTGCAGTTTCTGACTGTGAAAGACAATAGATGGTTTATTTTCATAAAATGGAAAGAAGTCTGCTAGTGTGACCAAAATCACGTCCTAGAAGCAGACGTGACCAAAAGCTTGTTAGAAAGGGGGGTGTGATGATAGTCACATTATCTTAGGGAAAATAAAACTTAGAAATAAGGAAGCTAAAGCCTTCCAAACAAATAGCAACAAATACTTATTTTTAATTTATTTGGACCAAAACTGCTTAGGCGATGTCTGGGAGAGATCGTGAGCCCGTAATCCTCCATCAATGAGGAACTGGAGGAGGGACTTGCACACTAGAAGATTGTTCAGTTGCTCTGGGTGTGACTGCCCGCCAGACACCCAGTCCTGCAAGACCATCATTAAGGTCTCGTTTCTGCCGCGCTCCATGTCTCTATGTCCATCCTTTGATTTTTGACAGGTGAGTTTGTTTCTCACAACTGGGGGCTCACCCAGGATACTCTGCATCTGTGGGAGGGGAACCCCAGCAGAGGGGGAGATGTGTCCCACCCGATTTTGGTTGGCCGACTCTGCTTAGGCATCTCAGTCACTCATGGAAATGCAGATAAGCCCGAGACTATTGTTCCAGAGGCAGCAGAAGCCACACAGAGGGAAAAAAAAGAAAGAAAGTAGACACCGTGGCAACCAGGCAATCTCATGCATGAACCAACGTAGGAATAATTGAACTATAAATCGGGCATTCTCGGAGGTTGAGCGTGTGTGCGACTGAGACGTATCACAGATACGAAGCAAGTCCTGATCCGCGGTTCCGTCCTCTCACAAGAGAAACAGCTGGAGACAGATGAAGTGAAACTCGGGGTGCACAAGAAACCTCCAGTGGTGGTGGTGGGGTGGAATTGAGTGCATATGTAAACTCAGGCATGAACATCGACCAGGGAATATGAGAAACTCCTAGTAAGTGGGGTTGAGTATTCAAGTCAGCTGAGAATGGGGAATAAAAATTCCAGGCCTAGGTAACACAAAAAAGGTGGAGATAAAGATTATCTCCCTAACATTACCCTGGACAGTCCATTGGGGGAAATGTTGAGGTCTTGGGTGAGGTCCTTGTACCAAGAACAAGGGGAATGGTCAGGATGGCTGCAACGTTTATGGAAATGGGAACGCCCTCCAGGGCTAGGCATTCAGCCAGCCGAGCAAAAATACCCAAATGTAGATCATGGGTGGGACGATAATGATCAAGAGGACAGGACAAAAATGCAGGATCTGAGGGGGCTGATAATTAAGGGAGTCAGAGAATCAGCCCCGAGGTCTCAGGATGTCTCTAAGGCTTTTGCAGCTCAACAAGAGAAGGAAAAAACTCCAACTGCCCATCAGAGACCTGGTAAGAATGAATCTGATAACACTCCAGGTGAATATTAGGACACTGGAACCCAAATTAATTTCTTATTACCACAGGTGCCAGCCATTTGGTCCTGATCATCCATGTTGGAATTATAAATTATGCAGTCCAAATAGTTAACCTGCAAATATAGGGTTAAACAGAGGCTTCTAAACTCCATATATTTCTCTCTTTTCAGCTTGCTTTGAATCTGCTAGTAACTAAGCTACAGGTGTTGAGATAAACTCACTGTTACAAGGTTAAATAGAAAATTTTTGTTTTTCTTATACAGTTCAGCCAGTTCTAACCAAAATGTAAACATTGAAAACTCACTTAAAAACTGAAGAAAAAAGGTTTTTAAAAAATAATTAGACAGGAAATAACTTTAAATAATAACTAGCCTGGTCTAAGATCTCAGCATTCATAAGTAATTAAGCAAACTGCTATAAATGAATAAAAGGAAATATGAATAAGATAATGCTTATTGGTAAGCTCTTCGTGTGATTTGAAACTCTTAAAATTGTTTTAGAAGTTCATTAAATGTCTGGGCTTCTTTCAATTAAGAAAGAGTTATAACATGGAAAAATGTTTCTAAAATTATAAAAAGGGTCTCATCTATAAAATACTAATGTCCAACAAACAGCTTAGAATTTCTTATTCCTAGGTTTTCACTAAAATTTTAGGTTATTGTATGTAATCTGAAGATTATTTAAAAGGTTATTTATTTAAAAATGGAAATAAATCAGTAACTAAGACAGAGAGAGAAATGTAAAAAGAGTTATGGATATAAAGGTATATTTTTGGTAAGAAAAGTTATAAAGGAAAGAAAATAATTTTGCATAGAAAAATTATAGAAAGAATTTTGTATGATAAAATTTTGTCCTAAAGTAAAATGACTGGTTATTTAGGAAAGAGGGAAATACAGGACAAAACAGAGAGTCCAAGCATGTCGCCAATGGTATGTGAAAGTCAGGATAAAGTTCATGAAGGGGAGTTTATGAAAGAAATCTTGGTATACGATTAAGTTGGTTATAACTTTTTCTCCAGTTCTAAATGCTGTTATGGCTTGAAAGGTTTTTAATTACTTAGAAAACTGAGCTTTAAAAGGATCGAAGTTTTTTGTATCATATTGTATAGAAAAAGATCTTGTATGGTACATTTTTGTCCTATAGTAAAATGACTGATTATTAAAAAAAAAGTATAGGACAAAAATAAAAGGTTCAAGCACATTAAAAATAATATAAAATGTCAAAAATGGTATGTTAAAGATTTGTGAAAAAAAGCAACTTACAATGACCTGTAATCCTGTGTTATAACATTACGCTTTTAAAAACTGTAATTCTTAAACTCTTCAAGTTCTTTATTTAGTCTCTCTAGGGTGGGGTAAAAAAACAAGCTTCAGAAGCCCCATCTACCTTACACCCTCCTCCTGAACTGCTTGAAGACCAGCCTGGAGGCCTGGTACTAATTAAGTCCTCAAAGAGAGATCAACTTCAGTCCAGCTGGGAAGTCCTCTGTCAAGTACTCCCGACCACTGAGACTGCCATACAGACCTCAGAAAAGGGTTGGACTCATTATACACGTGTAAAGGTGGGATGTGCACAAGGTGCCCAGAAAACCTAACTATAAAGTTTAACGCTTGTTAAGTTTTACCTTGTGGAGATTAAAAAAAAATCAGAGGCAGTTCTCACAGGTAAATGAATATCTCTGTCCTAAGCAAATCTCAAGTAATCAGGAACCTCCCTGTCCTGGTAGGGGGGATGTATGGTGGACCACGCAGCACCAGGGGTAGACTGCTGCTACTCCATTTGGAGATCCTAGGGGATGGGATCATTTACAACCCAAATATAAAGAGTCACAAACTCTAGGAGTCGAAGCAGGTTATGAAGACACCAATGCCTGGGCAAAATAGGTTAAATATTCAGCGCTTGCTTTAAATAAGTGTGATTGCTATGCATGTGCTGCAGGACGGCCACAGGCGCAGGTAGTCCCATTTCCCCCTTGGCTGGGACACAGACCTCACTGGGATGAATTGCATGATGGCTCTATACGAGGATGAGGATGCCTGGAGAAAGCAGGCTGTCCCTGCTTTTCCCTGTATTACAGAGGTCAGATACGAGGGCAGTCCCCTCTTTCTCCATAGGGATGGTGAACCAATCCTCTTGCCTCTCCAGGCAGAGGGTTCAGGGAACCTATGGGAGACCTCATGACCTGCGCCCAAGCCTGAACTGTCTCTAGTGAGTCTAATGGCAACTTCTCCAACTTGCACATCCCCCAAGTGGATGTTTGGTAGGTATTGTGGAGGGAAAAGCCTGCGAGACTTGTTGCCATTCAACTGGATCGGGATTTGTGCATTGGTCCAATTGGCTATTCCATTTACCCTGGCATTCTGTCCCACGTCCGAGAATACTCAGATGCCTCACCGATTTCGGAGAGTACTACAAGGGTCATTTAACTCAAATGTGTACATTAACTCCATAGGGGCCCGCAGGGGAGTCCCTAATAAATTCAGGGCTAGAAACCAGATAGCTGCATGGTTTAAGTCTGCACTCCTTTGGTGGTCTACTGTTAACAAAAGTGTAGTTTGGATTAACTACATTTATTATAATCAGCAAAGGTTCATCGACTATACTAGGGGTGAATTGGATGCTACCAACAGGACGGCCTGGGAGAATAAAATAGCATTAAACATAATATTAGCAAAAAAGGGGGTAGTTTGTGATACGTTGGAAATAAATGCTGCATTTTCGTTCCAAATAACACTGTCCCAGACGGGACAATTACTAAGGCATTATAGGGGTTGACAATCCTGGCCAATGAATTGGCTAAAAACTCTGGTGTTGACGATCCTTTTACAGACTGGCTAGACAGGTGGTCTAAAAAATAAAAAAGGTATGATTGCCTCTGTCTTAACATCTCTTGTTATAATTGCAGGAATTTTAACCATTGTTGGGTGCTGTGTTATCCCTTGCATGAGGGGCCTGGCTCAAAGGCTCATTACACAAAATAACCACTTACTCTTACATAAAATAAAAATAAATCAAATGAAAGGGAAAAAAAGGAGGGAACTGCGAAAGACAATAGATGATTTATTTTCATAAAATGGAAAGAAGTTTGCTAATGTGACCAAAAGCACGTACTGGGAAGCAGACGTGGCCAAAAGCTCATTAGAAAGGGAGGCATGATGATAGTCATACCGTCTTAGGGAAAATAAAACTTAGAAATAAGGAAGCTAAACCTCTCCAAGCAAATAGCAACAAGTACTTATTTTAAACTTATTTGGACCAAAACTGCTTAGGCGATGTTCGGGAGAGATTGTGACCCTGTATTCTTCGATCAATGAGTAACTAGCTTCTGGCATGTTAGAAGATAAATTGCTTGTTTAATTGTTCTGGATGTGCAAGAAGACCATCATTAAAGTCTCGCTTCTGCTGCACTCCATGTCTCTACGTCCATCCTTTGATTTTGGATGGGTGAGTTCATTTCTCACATATCTTCCTTACACTAGCACTCACACCTGTGTTAGATATGTTGAGTAATCTCACTGCACCTGAATGAAAAACTTTGCATTGATTTTTTTTTCAAAGAACTCTTTTTGCAATGATTTGTATGCCTTTCAATCCTAGCATAAATAGTATTTCCAACATATTCAGTTTGATTCTTCTCCATGGTATAAGTCATAAATAATCACCATTAAGGTTTTTGGTAGTCAATGTTATTGGAAACATATTTTCAAAACATCTGTCACGTTCTTCTCCATGTCTTTGCTGCCTATCCCTCAAGATTATGATTTCATTGAACCCTTCAAAATGAATGAAAATCTCATTCCTATGAGTAGAGGCGATGTAGCATCTTCATCAGCATCATTCTAGGAGCCCCAGCTAGGGCGTCTTGAGTCTTGTTTTGGGTCAAGTCTCACTCTGTTGCCCAGGCAGGAGTGCAGTGGCATGATCACAGCTCACCACAACCTCGACCTGCTGGGCTCAGGCAATCCTTCCTCCTCAAATTCCCAAGTAGCTGGGACTACAGGTGTGTGCCAGCATACCCAGCTAATTTTTTGATTTGTTTGTAGAGACAAAGTCTTGTTATGTTGCCCAGGCTGGTCTCGAACTCCTGAGCTCAAGTAAATCTCTTGCCTCACCTTCCAAATTGTTGGGATTGCAGGCATGAGTCACCATGCCAGGTCCTCTTGTTTTATATGTATCATCTCAAAACCTCATAATGACCCTGTGAGGTATTTCTGTGGCACTTTTTCCATATGAAGAAATAGAGGCTCGTATGCTTGTTGTGTTTCCTCAAGACTATCAGCTAGCAAGTTGATGAAGCGAGATTGGGTTCATCTGGCTTCAAGAGCATCTTTCCATTCTGCTAAACCACATGGCTTCAATTAGCCTGCAATGAACCTGTCTAAACACTCTCCAGGAAGCACTATATTATTCTGAAATTATGCACTAGAATTAAAATGATGCATTGCTATTTAAATTTAGGGAGCCCTAAGGAATGTAAATTAAGTACTTATTCCAGGCTACAGTTATGGCAATTTTATACAGAATTGTGGCTCCAAATAGAGTCTCATTTACTACTCTTTGACAGTCTATTAGTATTAATGGATTGAGGTTAAAGATTCCTTTTCAAAAAACAAATGTGTTAGCCATTCATTCCAAAACACCTGAGATGTAGAATGAAGAATGAAGTAGCCTAGCAAGATTTCTTTGAGTCAGGTATTACATTGGGGACATCTGGGAATGGGGGACCCTTAAACCTTTCCATTAAAGTTAGCATTTTACCCCTGCTAAGGTTCTATAATCTAAAAACAGAAGTTGAAAATTCCTTGCACAATATTATAGAGCATGTCCAGTATAGCGTACGTGAGCAGAAAGAACAATCAAGATCAGTCAGAAATCATAATACTCTTTGTTATTGTTAATTCATACACACAGAACACGTACCTAAAACTGACAGCCCTTTCAGGTCATCCAGAAAAGTGTGGTTCTTAGTGCCAAACTAAGGATATTTCTTTCAACTGTGCACTGAAGTTGAAAGGAAAAAGAGTTGAATTTTTACGACTGTGTGGCTAATAATTTAACGCAAAATAGGATAGGAAGAAGGTAGAAAAGAAGGATAGCCAGATAGGACCCCTGCAAATGATCCCTTGTGGTCCACTGACAATCGTTTAAATGTCTCCCAAATCTGGATTGCAAACATGGTCATGTTGCATCAAGTCACAGGCACACACATACGGATGCACACTCACACTCGGAGATTCTCACTCGACATCTCTGGTGGAA
>CAUYQG010096445.1:0-13487 GCA_963574415.1 Tarsius wallacei
TGTTTAATAGAAATAATACTACCACTCAAAAAACACAGATGCTGGAAAGGATGTAGCATAAAGGGAACACTTCTACGCTGTTGGTGGGAGTGTAAACTAGTACAGCCTCTGTGGAAAACTTTGTGCTGGTTTCTAAAAGATCTAAATATGGATCTTCCATAAGACCCAGCAATCCCCCTTCTGGGAATATACCCAGAGAAACTCAAATCACTCTATGAAAAAGATATCCGCGCACATGTTTATTGCAGCATTATTCACAATAGCAAAAACATAGAATCAACCATGCTGCCTATTAAAAGTGAACTGAATTAAAAAAAAAAATAAGGTACATATACATGATGGAATATTGCACAGCCATAAAGAAGGACAAAATTATGAACTTTGCAGCAACTTGGATGGATTAGAGTTTATAATACTCAGTGATTGATCACAGAAACAAAGAACTCAGTACTACATGTCCTCACCCATATAAGCAGACCCTGAACAATTATCATAATACTATAAGAAAGGAATCGATAGTAGTGGGAAGTTGCCAGGGGAGTGGGGGGGGGGGGAGCACTTCATCAATAAGTGTACCTGATCTCAAACTGAGTGAAGTGGGGACCAAAGTGAGGCCCAAACTTTACCTGTACAATGACCATTTATATACCTAACCCTGAATTGTACCCCCACATCTTTAAAATAAAAGTTTAAAAAAGAAACAAATGAAAACAGAAAATAAAAAAGAGTGAAGACCCAAATAAGTAAAACCAGAGACAAAAATTAGACATTGAAATTAATATCACAGACAAAAGATTATTAGAGACTATTATGAACAACTATATGCCAATAAATTGAAAAATTTAGAATAAATGGATAAATTTCTAGAGACTTACAACCTACAAAGATTGAATCAAGATGAAATAGAAAATCTGAATAGACCAGTAACAAGATGAAAGCCAAAATAAAAAGTTTCTCATCAAAGAAAAGCCCAGGATCTTATGGCTTCACTGTTGAATTTTGACAAGCATGTAAAGAACTAATATAAATTTTAATGAAACTATTCCAAAAAATAGAGGAGGATGAAACTTCCAAACTCACTAAAAGAGGGCAGCATTACCTTGATACCAAAGCCAATCAAAGATTTAAAAAAAAAAGAGAGAGAGAGAAAACAACAGGCCATTATCTCTGATGAACGCGAATGAAAAAAATCCTCAACAAAATACTAGCAAACAGAATTCCATAACACATTGAAAAGATTATTAATCATAATTAAATAGAATTAACCCCAGGAATCCAAGAATGGTTCAACATACACAAATCAATAAATGTGATACATCACATTAATGAAATCCAAGGACAAAAGTCATCTGATCATTTCAATGGATGCCAAAAAATTATTTGCTAATATTCAACATCACTTCATGATAAAAACTCTCAAAAAACTGGGTATAAAGAAGCATACCTCTAAACAATAGCCACAACTAGCATACAAAATGGGCAAAAACGAAGTCTTTCCTATGAAATCTAGAACAAGAAAAGGATTTCTTCTTTCACCACTTTTCTTCAACATAGTACCTACCAGAAGTCCTAGCAAGACAGACCAATTAGGCAAGAGAAATAAATAATGAGCACCCAGATAGGAAAGTAAGAAGTCACATTGTCCTAGTACACAGATGATATAATCTTACATTTAGAAAATCACAAATAATCCACACCAAAAAAAAAAAACTAATACACTCAGTAAAGTTTTCAAATATAAAATTAACATGAAAAATTGTGAAATTTATATATGCCAACAGTGTACAATCTGAAAAAGAAATCAAGAAAGCAATCTTCCTTTTCAATAGGTACAAACAATACCTAGGAATAAACTTAACAAAAGAAGTAAAAGATCTGTACAATGAAAACTACAAAACATTGATGGAAGAAATTGAAGAAGATACAAAAAATAAAGATATCCCATTTCGTAGGTTAGAAGAATCAATATTGTTAAAATGTCCACACTTCCTAAAGTCATCTACAGATTCAATGTATCCCTAACAAAATACCATGGTTCTTCACAGAAATAGGAAAAAAAAAAATCCTAAAATCCATATGGAATCATAAAAGACCCAGAATAGCCAAAGCAATCCGAGCAAAAAGGACAAATTATACTGCAAAGCTATAGTACCGAAACAGCATGTTACTGTCATAAAAACAGATACATACACTAATGAAACAGAATTGACAAGTCAGAAATAAGCAATCCATGTATTTAAAACCAGTTTATTTTCTACAAAGGCACCCAGAACATACATTGGGGAAAGGACATTCTCTTCAATAAATGGTGCTGGTGCTGGCAAAACAAGATATCCATGCAGAAGAATAACACTAGATCCCTATCTCTCACCATATCAAAAGCTCAAATCAGAATAGATTAAATACTTAACTGTAACTCTTGAAACAGTAAAAGTATGAGAAGAAAACACTGGGGAAGTGCTTTAGGACATTAGCCTGGAAAAATATTTCTTGAGAAAGATATAACAAATTTAGAAAACCAAAGCAAAAAATGACAAAGAAGATTATGTTAAGGTAAAAAGCTTCTGCACAGCAAATAAAGTCATCAACAAAGGGAAGAGATACCCTACAGAATGGGAGAAAATACTTGCAAACTGACAAGGAATTAATAACCAGAATATACAAGGAACTCTTGAGCTTAGTTACAAAAAAAATCTGATTTATAAATGAGTAAAAGATCTGAATGGACATTTTTCAAAAGAAGACATACATATGGCCAACAGGTATATGAAAAACGGTACAACATAACTAATCCTCAGGCAAATCAAAATCACAATGAGATATCATCTCACTCCAGTTAAAATAGCTGCGACCAAAATGACAAAAAAATACCTAATGCTGGCAAAGAGGCAGAGAAAGTGGAATGCTTGTACACTGTTGATGGGAATGTAAATCAGTGTGGTCACTACAGAATACAGTATGTAGACTCCGCAAAAAATTTAAAAATTAAACTACCATATGATTCTGCAATCCAGTGTCTGAGTATATACTTAAAAGAACAAATCCCAGCATACTGAAGAGATAGCCATACCACCATGTTTACTGCAGTACAATTCACAATAGCCAAAATGTTCTATCAATGAATAAATGGATAAAGAACATGTGGAGTGTATATATATACACAAAGGAATATTATTCTGTCATAAAAAAATGAAATCTTGTCATTTGCAACATGGATGGAACTGGAGGACATTATGTTAAGTATGATAAGCCAGGCATAGAAAGAAAAATGTTATATGTTCCTATTCATTTGTGGGAGCTATATCGTGGAGGTAGTAAATAGAATGGTGGTTACTAGAGGAGGGGAGGGGGATAAAAAGAGACTGGCTATTGGGTACAAAAATACAGTTGGAATAAAATCTAATGTTTGCTAGCAAAATAGGGCAACTATATTTAACAATAATTTATATATATTCGAAAATAGCTAGAAGAGTAGCTTTTGGTGTTCTCCTAATATAAAGATTTGATAAATGTTTGAAGTGAAAAATGTTTCAGTTGCCCAGATTTGATCATTACACATTGTATGTTTGCATCAAAATATCAGATGTACTACATAAATGTGTACAACGATTATATATCCATAAAAATAAAAAGTTCATAAAAAAGAAGTATTTCCCCAACATGGATAAATGGAAGTAATTCATCAACACTATACCACTCCTAAAATAAATTATTAAGAAATTGCTTTAACCAGAAGAAAAGAACAATAATTACTATCACAAAAACATAGGAAAGTATAAAACTCACTGGTAGAGGTAAATTCATCATCAAATTAAGAATACTTCGTTACTCTAGTGGTAGTATATAAATTCTTTAACTGTCTAAGATGAAGGTTAAAAGTCAATATAGAGTTAAATAACTCTAGCTGCCATAATTTTTTCAGGAATGCACAGTATAGAAATATGCAAAGTGTGGCAGCAAAAATATAAATTGTAAGAACAGGATAAGAGTCTAGAATATTTGTATGTGACCAAAGTTGTTGTCAGCTTAAAAGAGTCTATTGTAACTACAAGATTTTTATGTAAGCCTCATGGTAACTAAAAAGTAAAAAGTTACAGCAGATATACAAACGAGAAAGAGAAAGGAATAAAAGCTTAGCACTACAGAAAATTACCAAACCACAAAGGTAAACAACATGAGAGGAAGAAACAAAGGATTTATTTTAAAAAACAAAAAACAACATGCAAAATGATAAGAGCAAGCCCTTACTTATCAATAATAGCCTTGAATGTAAGTAACTGAATGGGTAAAAATAAAAATAAAAACAAAGCAAGATATAACTATATGCTGCTTACAAGAGAGTCATTTTATCTTTAAGTACACATAGACAGAAAATGAAGGAATGGAAGAAGTTATTCCATGCGAAAAGTAACCAAAAGTCAGCAGGAGTGATTATACTTATATATTATACTTATAAAATAGACTTCAATTCAAAAACTGTTACAAAAAACAAAGATAGTCATCATTTAATGATAAAAATGTCAATTCTTCAAGAGGATATAACAATTATAAAAATATATATGCACCTAACATTGGAGACTTAGATATATATGCAAATATTAAAATGTGAAGGAAGAAACAGATAGAAATAAAATAATCGCTGAGGACTTCAATACCCCTCTTTCAACAATGGATATAACAACCAGACACAAAGTTGACATAAAATAGAAGGCCAACTGTATAGCTATAGATAGATATAGATTAGATATAGATAGATACCTTGAACTGAAATATGTACTGCTAACAAAAGAACCAAGTTTGTAATTTGAATCTAACCTGATTTCTCCTAAAACAAAAACATCAAAACTACTCAGAGGAATCTAATGGGATTTAGAGTCTCCACAATATTACAGTCACAATGTCCAGGATACTACGTTTTTTCCTCCAGTAAGGGAAAAAAATATGTATGGATCCTAATTCTGTGTAATGTTCCTATTCATGTTAATTTTGCTATTTCTTATGTTTCCTCAACTAATTGAAGTAAAACTTTTAAACCAAAGGGTCAGGAAAGTTACTTGAGAAATTCAAATAGATACCACAACCATTCAGGAGGGGGACATAAACTCCAAGGAATTGAGTAGGTACTCAGTACCCGAAGCCTTCAAGAAGAAAAACAAGGTTATGTGCTATTGGCTGACCACAGGATGTGAAACAGCCCTGGAACTTTATTAGCAAGAGGCTTACCACTATATCATCCCGTGCCAAAGTGAGCTTTCCAAAGCACCAATCCAAAAACATCAGTCTCTTTCTTAGGACTCTTAGTGGATTGTATTGCCTACTGCAATGATTTAAAAACTGTGCCTAGACACATTTTTTCCAAATAAAATATTATTTGGAACCTCAGGGCATATAAAATAGACAAAAGTAAGGCCGCATAGGAGATTGGAGGTATCACAGATCTGACTTCTCAAGATTTGCTCATGTGTGTTAGTAGTCCTGATTCACTCTCTTGGACACCAGAGAACAGAGGATGATCAGGATGACCTATAGAGATACTCACTTTTTTTTTTTTAGTTGGAGTGCTGTAGCACGCTCACGGCAATCCTTCCGCCTCAGCCTTCCAAGTAGCTGGAGCTACAGGCGCGCACCACGCTGGACTAATCTTTGATGTAAAGTGGCCCGGGCTGGTCATGAACCAGCAGGCTCAGGCAATTCACTCGCCTCTGCCTCCCAAAGTGCTGGGATTACAGGTTTAGCCACTAATTCTGGCCTGATATTGACTTCTTATCTTAACATCAGAAGCTTCCACAATTTGGCTCCAAAATATGTTTCCAGTCCTCTCCTCTGTCACTAAATCAACAACACAACTCAAGTTCCAACTATTCTGGACTGTTAGTGGTATCTTACCATATACAGCCTCTGTCAGGAAAACTCTTTCTCACAAGACTAGTAGGAGAATTGTTTCTCCCAGCTCAGCAGCCCTTTCTTTTCCCAGGACTTCTTCTAGGGGAATTTTACATAATCTTCTATAAGAGCACTTAATACACACTGCATTGTAATTGTGGCCCACTTAAGTCGGTGACCCACTTAAGTTACTCTCATCTTATGGCCATTCTTAGCATGGTGATACTGAAAGAAAAAAAATCTATTACTAAATGTTTTAAAGAATATTATACATCTTTATTGAAATTATTAAGTCACACTGAGGTAGGACTACAGAAAACTAATGTCAAAATTTTCCCCAATTCTATTTAACCACTTTTCCTTTCTCTCTAATTATATTTTTACATCTATTTAAATATTTCCAATCTCTGTCTTGAAAATCTCCAGTATGCACTGAATTCTTCCTCACTCCATTATTCCTTTTTTCTCATTGTCCTCTTTTATTTCTTTCATGGAGATGTCTCAAGTACTTTCATATGAAGATTAGCTTATCTCATTTAAATTATTCCAAATCTACCCATTACTCAGCCCAACAAAGACCCAAAAAAGGGTCCAGCTTAGAAGGTAGGGGAGAGAGAAAAAGCATGAATATGTATTATTTAGTATTTTTGTCCCCAATTATGTGCCAATCTATATTCCACAAGACTATGAGCTGTCTGACCTTGTTTTCATTTTTGTTTTCAGGTTATTTCATGTTTTTAAAAATATTGCCAATAGCCCGATGCCTGAGACAAAATAGATATACAGTAAATTTTGGTTGATTAAATAATTGAAGAAGTAAAAAATGACTGAATGAATTAATGAAAGCTCATAGTCCATAGGAAATTCATGAAACTGCAAAAAAATTACCTAATTTTTTACACTGTAAACCCATTATCACTGTTCTCAGAGAACTGTGCAATCAAGTTCTTTAGAAACAAGGTAATGATTTTTTAATCATTTAGCAGTAGCAATGGTTTTCATTCAAAGACACAATTGCTCATCTATTGAAACACAAAGTAGACCAACCTTCCCCATCAGCTGAGTTATCTGCAGAAAGTCTCACATTGTCTTAGGCACACACCTCTGCACAGAAGAGGGCTTGCCAGTTTGCAACCAAAAGGAAATCAACCCTCAGAAAAATAGCTTCATTTTTCTATTTCTTTTTCCTGTATGACATACTTAAAAGTCAGGTGCCTAATACCTTAAAATGTTCCCTCTTTACCTCTATATAACTAAAGCTAACTCATAATAAATTATCTACTATTGATTTCATATAGTACTCTGATTCTTAATAAGACACTTTCTATTTGCTCTTCCTATGAATGATGTGACTAGAAGACCAAGGCACATAAAGGGTAAAAGGTTAAGTTAGTTATACAGATTATAGAACTCAGCATCTCAAGATTAAACTAAACTCTAACATCCATGAAAAGGAGGGTGGTTTGAATGAGAATCCTTTATCCATAAATGTATGTACCTCTTTTCCTTAACTCCATCATGAAGAGAAAAGATAAACCCTAGATTTCCTTCATTCATTTAAATATTGGGAAAAGAAAAATAAGAATTTCAGGAATTAGTGGCATCACCAATTCTTATATTTATTTTGGAAACTCCAGGTGAGAACTAGCCCTACATTCAGAGCACAATAAATTTTAAAATAAAATATCATTCACATTCCTTCTGAGAAGCGTTTTTGACACAGTATGTTCTTCACAGCTGCCTTCACATCTTTGTTCCTCAAACTGTGGATGAGGGGATTAAGCATGGGTGTCAACACTCCATAAAAGAGAGAGATGATTTTGTCTGTGACTTGATCTTTGTCTGCACCAGAAGAGTCTTTAGCCTTGGGTTTTGCATACATGAAGAGAATGGTCCCATAGAATATAATCACCACTGTTAGATGGGCAGAGCAAGCGGAAAAGGCTTTGCGCCATCCTTCTGCGGAAGGAATCCTCAGGATGGTGGAGAGAATGAAAACATATGAAACAAAAATAAAAAGTACTGGGCCCACAAGAAAAATCATATTAGCAATAATCATGCTAATAACATTTATGGAGATATCAGCACAAGCCAATTTTAAGACGGCCAAGATTTCACAAGTGAAATGATTAATGACATTGTCCCCACAGAAAGGAAGCCGCATTGCCAGAGAGGTTTGCAACATAGAATTCACACCTCCTGCAATCCAGGACCCAGCAGCCATGGGCACATATGAAGCCTTGCTCATGATGATGGGGTATCTCAGAGGGTTACAGATGGCCACATAGCGGTCAAACGCCATCACAATTAGAAGGACACACTCTGTCGCTCCCATAGCAAAGGAAAGAAACATTTGCACTCCACACCCAGAGAAGGAAATGGTTTTCTCTGAAGTTAAGAAGCTGCTGAGAAATAGAGGAATAGACGAACCAGTGTAGCAGATGTCCAAAAATGATAAGTTACTGAGGAAAGAGTACATGGGGGTGTGCAAGTGGGAGTCATAAACACAATGATGATGACTCCGTTTCCCAGCAGGATCGCCAGATACATACATAGGACCAGCACAAAGTAAATAGCCTCGAGCTCTGGGTAGTCTGAAAGTCCCAGCAGGACAAATTCTGTCACAGAAGACTGATTGAACTTTCCCATGTTAATATTTTCTTTCACCAACAGGAATTCTGTAGTGACTGGAATGTATGTGGAGCTGTTACAGCAGTGTCTGTAAGAATCATTTGCATTCTTGAGTGCCTTCCCTTATGGGTAATAAGGACCTATAATTGGATACACAAATAGCACAAGAATATGTTACAGTCCTCTAAATTGAGATTAGTTAAACTTTCAGATCTCATGAAGGAGTTTTAGCTCTTAAAAAATATGGTCTTGTTAGAAAATAGATTAAGAACATATGCAACTGGGTTCAAATTAGGTTTCTCATTTGCATTATGAATTTGAAATTATTTTTAATATAATTTTTATCATAATACTTTGACCAAATAACCCAAAACAAATATAAAATGCGTAAAATATTATTGGCAAATAGATGTTTGATAATTTTAACCAACATCTATATATATAATTTTTTCACACTAACATATTATCTTTAATTTTAAGATTACTGTTCATTAATTTAATTTAAGTAATTTAATTTAAAAATCACTGCTCTTCAATTACTAAAGCAATCTGATATAGTTAAGTCCTGTTTCAATGGTAATTTAACCTTAGTTTCAGAAGAATTTCATGTCTAAAAGAACAAATAGAAAATATGTATTTTTAGAAAAAGGACTTTTGATTGTTCCTAATTTTGAGGAAATATGAATACCTGCAATCTCCTAAGAATATTAACTACAGCACAAGTATTGTTTGTAAAAGAAACAAGGAAAGTTTTTTTTTTTAGGTAAAATTATTCATCTTTGTCTTTTTCAGTACAAATTAGAAAGTCTCTCTGGTCACTCTATTGTTCTGCCTGATAAACATAATGAATAACAAATTAACCTCAGAAAAGTCCCTAGTGAATATATCTCTAAATATAATTAAGCCATAAATAAATGTATAAATTAAGGAATTTCAGTAACAAGAAATTTACTCTTTTGCCTCTAGGTATGAGAAAATACATACTATCTTCTCTTTGCACAGAAATCAGCTCCCTCTGTCCTAACAGCTGCTTTTCCGATCTCCTCTCACTGCATATTCAGAAATAATAATGGGAGGTAGGTCAGCCAAAAAATTCTTAAGCATAGTAATTTTCTATAATTATTTGGATCCCCGTTTCATTAGAATATAAGGTACTTCTATATTAAAATGCCGGAAGCAGAAGTCTTACTTTTACTTTTGTATGAGATTGCTAGCCTCATAAATTCCATCTCAATAATGCCAGTAAGATAACTAAAAGAACGATCTGCTTCACAGTTCTCATTAAAATAAGGTAGCTGCCATTGCTATTGCAAAAACCAATTAACCAGTAGCAAAATAGAAATGACTTCTAGTAACAATGAAACTTGAGGCTATTTACAGTCTTTTCTCTGGTAGAAGATCCTTTAAAGGACCAGCCAATGGAACACCAAACAACTTGAAGTGTGTGATGCTCTGAAGATGCTTCTAATCCCCAAAGCAATTTAAAGTTCACAATGCGGATTGGATAGAATTTTAAAACTTTCTAGTACTTTTGGGATGAAGTCCCTCAGAAGCAATTAAAACAAAGTTGTTAGTACAATTTAACTGAAGTGTGACACACAGAAAAACAATAATTCTTATAGTTTTATACTCTCTGGAATGAGGAAATTTAGGATTGCACCCAGATAAAATGGTCAAGACATCGAAATTAGAATTAACTGTATCTGATGGAGAGGTGTGGCAGTAATCTGTGACACTTAATTCAAAATGTTGCTTTCTTCTTAATAAATTGATTGCTAATCACATTTATTTTGACCTTTAATCCTGGAATCTCAGAGCCCATAAGATTCATTCTGGTTCCATGGGCCCCTCAAAACAGCCATAACCATATACACAATCATTTTAATTTTGCTCACTCATACCTTCTGTTTAAATACATACACAATAGTCCAACCTCGTCCAACTTGCCCTTCAATTATGCCCACATTGACATGGGCAGTTATGCCATACTGGCATGCTACACATGAGACAGACAACCAAACAATTTCCATGAATGGGCAAGCCATACTTTGCTTTTTTAACAGGAAAAGAAATTCTGACTTGAAGTAAATAATTATCACAATACCTACTCTGTCTTTTAAAATGAATTCATCAACCCTTAAAGAAGCAGATTCTTTTACATGGATGCTACAAACTACTCTTCTAGCATGCAAAAAGCAGCATCACCACGTTTAGTGTGAAAAAGAAGTGGATAAAATTTGACAGTAGTGTTCTTTTTTTGCCAGTGGACACTATTTTTTAAAAGCCATTGAGCAAGACATGCAACGTAATTCTGAAGAATGGATAAGCAGCATATGCCATGAAAGATGGCACTATAGTTTTCAAAAAATCAAATTTGAAGAGCACTTCTCTGAGTTGTTAACTTTATTCAAAGACATGTTCAGTATACTAGCTTTTAATGCAGGTGTTGAGCATGTTTTCTCATTAATCATTGTTCAACAGACAAAAATATTAAACAGTGACCACTATAGAAGCTATAATACAATGTAAATGGAAGACAGACTGTAACCACAGGAGTTTTATAAGAAAATTCGGCAAAACAAAGAAATGGTAAGTAGAGCCAAATTATTTTAGAAATACAATTAAAGAGATGTGCAATATAGATGTATACAATTTATTCCCAATAAGTAACAAGTAAGTTTGTAGTATTAGTATTATTCTCACAATATTTTTCTTTTATCCCAATCTATATATGAAAAGAAATTAGAAATGCATCAAATCTAACTGTGTCATGTCTTTTTATTTGCTAATCTGGCAACCCTAACTTCCTGTGACCAAGATTTACATGGAATTCAGTCCAAGCCTGATTGCCCCATCCATCATCACTGTCAGTGCCAGCCACTCCCAGGTATTCGGGAGAGCATGGGTTCCAGATCCCTGGAGAATACTACTCACAATAATACTGTGAGACAGTACTATTTTCAGAACCTTCAAATGAGGAACAGAGAATATTCGGTTTCTTAGTCCATTTAGACTGCTATAACAAAATACAAAAGAATGGGTGGTTTATAAACAACAGAAACATATTTCTCACAGTTCTGGAGACTGGGAAGTTCAAGAGAAAGGCACCAGCAATTCAGTATCTCATGAGAACCTGCTTGCTTATAGGAGTAGGGGATGTTTTAGATCTCTTTTACAAGGACACTAATCCCATTCATCATGGCTCCATTTTCATAACCTAATCCCCTATCAAAAGCCTCACTATCATCACCTTGGGGGTTAAGTTTTCAACATATTAATTGTGTTGGAGGACATAAACATTCAGTCCTTTGCACAATATATTTATCTAAGCCATTCTGGTAGACACAGGACTATAACAACAAATGTACCTAGCCAAAACATAAATATCACCTATAGCTACAACTCTCCATCCTTTTTCAGAATGGTAAGAATAAACAAGTAAAATGAACTTAAAAGAGCTCATGATCAAATACTGCTCTTCAACATTTCAGTGCTCTATTCTATCATCTCATCTTCTCTCTTATTTTATTCAATTCAGTAAACTGAGGACTCTTTTGTTCCAGGGACAATGTCTACTGCTGCCCTAGATAACATGAATTACTTTAATCCTCTACCAGGTACTATAGCCTATATGCAAATCGCAATCCAACGCCTATGGTCTTTTTTTTTAACATATGTTTTATTTTAAAACTGTGGGGTACAGTTAAGGGTTAGGTTTACAAATATGCATTGTTCAGGTACTCTTGTTGATGAGGTGTGCCCCCCCCATCCCCAGACAGATACCGACCACCATTAATCCCACGTCCCTTCTCCTCCCTGCCCCCCCTAGTTTCCCGCCACTTTCAATCCCTTTCTTATAGTATTACGATAGCTGTTCAAGGACCATTCATGAGTGAGAACATGTGATATTCAGATCTTTGTTTCTGTGAGAGAACGCTCAGTATTATAAATTCCAGTCCAATCCAGGTTGCTGTGATTTCATAATTGTGTTCTTTTTTATGGCTGTGTAATATTTCATTGTGTATATGTACCACATTTTTTTAATCCAGTCCTCTTTTGATGGACAGCATGGTTGGTACCATGATCTTGCTATTCTGAATAATGCTGTGATAAACATATGTGTGCAGGTATCTTTTTCATAGAGTGATTTGAGTTCTTCAGGGTATATTCCCAGCAGGGGGATTGTGGGGTAATATGGAAGGTTGATTTTCAGAGCTTTTAGGAATCGCCACACTGATTTCCACAGAGGCTGCACTAGTTTACACTCCCACCAACAGTGTAGAAGTGTTCCCTTTTCACCACAGCTTCTAGGTAAACTCAAAAAAGATACTGACTCCCCCCACTCACAACCCTAGACAGATCATCAGGAAAAAAAATCAGCAACAAGATCCGGAACCTCAATGTGACTCTTGACCAAATGGACTTAATTGATACCTACAGAACACTCCACCCAACAACCACAGAATATACATTCTACTCATCACCGCATGGAACGTACTCTAAGATCGACCACATACTTGGCCATAAATCAAGCATAAACAAATTTCAAAAGATCGAAATTTTTTCATGCATCTTCTCGGAACACAGTGGAATAAAAATAAACATCAACACAAACAAGCTTCCCCCAAAACCCACAAAGACATGGACACTAAACAGCATGATGCTAAACAACTCCTGGGTCAATGATGAAATCAAAACACAGATTAAAAGATACCTGGAAACAAATGAAAATGAAGAAACATCTCACCAAAATCTCTGGGATGCCATGAAAGCTGTAATAAGAGGGGAATTCATATCTCTACAAACGCACATGAAGAAAATGGAAGGATCACAAATTAACAGCCTAACAAGTCACCTAAGGAGGCTTTGTAAATATTAACCAGTTTTGTATTTATTAGGAAATTGACTTCAGCATTCTCGATTGCCTACAGTTGTGTCCATTCTTCAGATTCTCCTTTGAATCCACTATAATA
>CAUYQG010096452.1:0-34879 GCA_963574415.1 Tarsius wallacei
ATGATGCGATAAGGTCAAAAGGTCAACGGATCTCTGAACCTAGACTAGAATCTGCATTTACTTGGTACCTACCCAGCCTGGTGTGGGCCAGAAGGATCCTCACAATATAAAGTTGCTCCAGACTGCCTAAGGGGTAAAATACGATTTGGGGATTTTAGGTGATGTAAGCATAGCTTTGTGTGTGATTTTTAAACCATTATTATGTCTCCAACCCCAAAACGACCCTACTGATAATTAAAGCTTACTACCCGAGAAAAAAAAAAAAAAAAAAAAAAAAGAAGTACTGAGGATAGACACTTAACTTCCAGGGTGTTTTTCTGAAAAGAGAAGCTTTTTCCCTCCCAGAACAAGTCTTAGCACTGGTTGTGACAATGGGTAGACATGAGGCTGACTGAGTGATTGGCAAGGGAGTTCTCTCACGTGGAAGGGGGCTAGCAGCAAGTAGGGCAGCATTCAGGCAATTGTCTTTGAATCCACTTCCTGGCAGGATCAGCCTGCAACCATGCTTCCAATCCACTGGCAGAAGGGTGATTTATTACTTGGTAGACTATACATCTTGGTCACCATGTTCATGATCAATTCTCATAAACTCTTCTCAAATCATGGTAATCAACCCATAAGGTCTTCATCCTTCCTTTTTCAAAAATCCATGTTCTCCTCAGCACACCATTGTCATCACCCAAACTGTTTATAACTCTAAAAATTTTACCCTCTGTGCAAGCTAACACATGAACCTGCTGCATTTTTATGAAGGCAGAAAACAAGAAACCCCAGAGTCAGAGACAAAGGAATACTCACACCAACAGTCATATCTAGAGTATGACTTTTATCACGCTAGATCTCAGAGCTCCAATTTCCACAGGATGACGTGAAGAGGGCCATGAAACACTGCATATATACAGTGAGTTGTGTTACAGAATAGAAATCCTGAGTCTTTTAAAATGAAGATTAAACTTGACTGTTCTTTGCTCCAAAGGGAGATATTATTTTTGTCATACTGGTCAGTAAGCAGGGATAACTTTGCTTTGCATTGCTCTGGAAAACACTGGCTCTATCTTCCATGACTAACTTATTCCTGTCAATTCAGTAAAGTACCGAGCAATGCCCGTTCCTCCTCAATAATGATATCATATGTTCCCATATTCCTAATTTAATGTAATGTAATCTGTTATACCTAAAATTCCTATAGAGGTTGGAATCTGAGTTGGTCATCTTCTTCATTACCATTGATCTTTATCTCTTGAGATTAAAGTTTATAAAGTGGTCTGATTACAAAATATCTGCCTAACATTATGGTAACTATTAGTAAATACAACGAGACTCTTCTGTCCAAAACATGTAAAGTAAGAAATGTAAAGAGAGTCTGAAAGAATGTTGGTGGAAGGGAAAAAAAAAAGAAGAAGAAAGAAAATACAAAACAGTATGCACAGACTAAACAAATTTGGGAGTACTATTTTGTATGTGAGAGTGTGACTGCGTGTGTTTGTACAAGTATTGGTGCATGTGTGTAACAGAGAAGGGAAGGGAAGGCAAGGTAATATCTTCTGATGTAAGGAAAATTAGGCAAGAGGATTCTGTAACTGTGTCGAACCTTTCTGGTTCCTGATTTTCACACACATTAGACTCTCTAAAGCCAGGTGGCTGGCATTACCGCAAATTTCCTAAAATTTCCGTCTTCCTTACTATCTTTTGAATGACTTTCTGTTATATGAGATTATATAAACACATCTCTATTTCCTACAGGAAAAAAATTACTTGGATTTTCATGACACTCTTACTAAAATTATTTTAGCAAAGTAGATTTTACTGGGGGCTTCAAAGAAGAGTTGGGTGAGTTGGTTTATATCACACACTTTTTACAATGTACATATAAAAAATTCTGCAAAACACTGTTTTCTCCAAAGTCCCTTGTGTTTGCACAGCTACCAAGAATTTTTTTTCTCTCTTTTTGCTTTCTTCCGAATGCATAACCTTTCTTTATATTCTTAGCTCTGTCCTAGATTTTTCGCTTAAGTCCTTCAAGTTCTTTTTTGTTATTTCGGGCCATTCAGTTCTTGCTCAGTTCTTATCCTCCACACTTGCATAGCAAAATTCTTATGGTATCCAGCCAAACAAAGATGCTTGTAGATTCTTTCAGAAAACTGTATCAGCTTTGTGATATTATACACAATCAAAACATTTTGTCATAATGTTTCTTCCAAAATCATATAGTGCTCTTTCAAATACAAATTTGGGAGTAAAAAGTTATCCATTATTTATAAATGTACACCTATTTTTGAACTTTGAGATCATTTCTTATGGTTTACATTAAAAAATTAAATTGAAACATTTGCGAAGAGTAATTCAAAAGGAGGAAGCTCAATATACTGAATAGAGCGAGAAAAATATTTCTTCATCTGTTTCACACATTTATAACAAAGTACAAATAGGTAAGACGCAAAACTAGACCTTGGGAAATATATCTAAGCTAGAACTTTTTCAAAAAGACATATTTGAAGTATGGAAGTAAACTACAATCTGATTGGATTTTTACACTGGGAAAAATGTGTTTTACGCTTACTAAATAGTTTATGGAAAAAAATGAATAATAAGAAATTATACATTTACATATCATCTATGCAATTTAAGTGTTATAAAGTTTTAACAATTCAATACTAGACACCAAACGTTAAAAAAAAGTTCCTTTGATTTGGATGTGTAGACAAAAAGGAAGAGAAACAGGCAACATTTGCCAGGCGTGGTGGTTCACACCTGTAATCTCAACAATTTGGGAGGCTGAAGCAGAAAAATTGCTTGAGCTCAAGAATTTGAGACCAGCCCAGGCAATATAATGAAACCTTACCTCTACAAAAAATAAAAATGACCTGGGTATGGTGGTGCAAATCTGTTGTCCCCGTTACTTGGGGGTTTGTGGCAGGAGGATCACGAGGTCAAGGCTGAGTTAAACTGTGAGACCCTGCTAAAAACAAGATAATGCCGGCTCGGTGGCTCAGCCTATAATCCCGCGCCTTGGGAGGCTGAGGTGAGTGGATTGCTTGAGCCCACGGGTTCGAGACCTGCCTGGGCAGGCGAAACCTCATCTCTACAATAAATCAAAAAAATTAGCCGGGCGTGGTAGCGCTTGCCTGTAGTTCCGGCTACTCGGAAGGCTGAGGCGGAAGGATCGCCGGAGCCCAGCGGGTCGAGGCTGTGGTGGCTGGGAGCAGCCACTGCACTCCAGTCTGAGCAACGGAGTGAGACTCCAACTCAAAAATAAATAAATAAATAAAAACGAGAGAGAGAGAGAGAGAGCCATTATTGCCTTGCTTTCTAATCACTCTCCCTGCAGTCCACTGCAGAAGAACCTTACCTTACTACCTATGCAGGCATATCCTCTTGGGTAGAGTCTGGCGCCTGGTCGTACTGGATTATACATTTTGGTTGCTTGTTTATTATAGTGTGAATTACAAGTTGCAATACATAAAAAAGCAAACAAACAAAAAACCTGACCTTGTCAGTTTTTTACAGCAGTTGCCCACTTCTTGACCCAAGACTGATTTCAGTGTTGCTTTAAGTCTTCTGAGAAGTGGTTGTTGAGATTTGAACTGATATTCAAGAGATTTATTGGGAAAATGACTGTGAAGGATACAGTATGGGCAGCAAAATGTCAAGGAAAGTCTCAGATTACTCGATGTAAAGAAAGAGAATTGTTAATAACAGCCATCCTTACCGGTGTCAGGTTGTATCTTATTGTAGTTTTGATTTACATTTCTCTGATGACTCGTGAGGCTGAGCATTTTTTTCATATGTTTGTTGGCTGCTTGTATGTCTTCTTTGGAGAAGTGACTGTTCATGTGCTTTGCCAACTTTTTAATGGTTTTTTTTTTCCTTTCAATTACTTTGAGTCCCTTGTAGATTCTAGATATTAGGCCTTTGTCAGATGCATAGCTTACAAATATGTTTTCCCATTCTGTGGGCTGTCTCTATAAAAACTGAAAATCGAGCTCCTGTATGATCCAGCAATCATTCTCCTTGGCATATACATAAAGGAATATAAATCATTCTACCAAAAAGACATCTGCCCACACGTTTATTGCTGCACTATTCACAATAGCAAAAATATGAGCCAGATGCCCATTGAAAATCTGGGCATAAAGTAAACATGGTATATATACATGATGGAATACTAGGCAACCATAAAGAAGAACAAAATCATGACCTTCACAGCAACTTGAATGCAGTTGGAGACAACCATACTAAAAGAATTATCTCAGAAACAAAGGGCTGAATACCACATGTTCTCACTTATAAGTGGGCCTTGAACACTAGTCACACTAGCACAAGTCTGGGATTGGCAGACACTGGACACTGCTAGGGGAGGGAGAGAGAGAGGAGTGAAGTAGCACATAGCAATGCAAAGGGTACCTGGTTCAGAGAGATGGCCAGCTAGAAGCCCAAACTTCACCTGCTGCAGTCTACTTATGTAGCAAAACCTTGCTTGTACCACACAACTCTAAAATAAATAAAATAAAATAAAAAGAAAAGAAAGAGAACAGGTAGAATTGAATTCAAAGAAGCCTCAGACCACAGTACAGGTCTTAGAAAGTTTTTGTCAAGCCTCTGGGGAACACCTGAGCACAGGTTGCTTGTTGGAAGAGTCTCATGTTGGGCAAGAGTGGGCCAATGTCTGTGCCCCTGCCATGCTCAGTCCTTGACTGGAAGGAGCCAGGGTTTCAGCTTGTAGTGGAGGCCATCAGTCAATGACACTACCAGAGGCAGGTATTCTTGAAAAAGGTCTGAGTGGAGCATCTCTGTAGTCATCACAACCTACATTGAGAGCTTTCTCTACCTCACCTGTTCACTGTATTAGAACTGGGCCTTCACTGTGTTATGATCTGATCTCTGCTTCTTAATTTCTGGAGATATTGATGTCATTTCCTTGTCTTTAACTATGATGACCCAATATGAAGCTAAGCCCTTAATCAACTTCAATAACCACTACAAAATTCACTCATATCAAGCATTTTAGGGTTCTATAGACTTTACACAAAGCATTTTGAATTGTCTTGAAAGTTTACATCTCTTAGCCATGACTATGGGGTCATACCTACCTCTGGCTGCCATGACTGTTTCCTACATTCTTATTTGCAATCACTCCTCTTAAGGTTGGGATTCTACATTCTCTGACCTCAATTATCTTGATAATCTAATTTTCTTAATGGCATGAAACTACTAAAGAACCTTGAGTGATACTCATGTTCAACCCAAAGCTGCTATTAAGTTACGCTTCCCAGAAAACATACTCTTGTTCCCTATGAGGACTACCCTGCTGATATAATATATGATCATTCTCAACCAGAGATTTGTGACTTAAGAGTTTTAGCCATGCCAATCACGTTCACTATGCAAAAGTTGCTCAATAGCATGACTCTCAAAATCTTATTTAGAGTTTAGACAGGTTGAAGGTCCCAGAATCACATGAAAGCAGAGATAAGTACACTCTCTTTGACTATTTATTTTAGACTCTGAAATAATTATTTTGCTAATCTACTTTTCATTTCCAACCATAATACTTGTTCCTGTTTTCCAAATAACATACATCCTACTCCCTTTTGTAAAATATCTGCTGTTGCCGGTGCTGCCCCCAAAGAAATAACACTCAAAAATCAATAATGCTAAAATCCTGTCAGTGTCTCAGGGAGCAGTGGGTCACTCTAGTCATTGGAGATTTATAAAAAGGAAGTGTCGTTGATGGTTCTTGGTTGCTTGGCAACCATCTTGATATTGAAGCACTGCATGGGTGGAATATTCATGTTTTGACTGTTTTTTGGTACAGAAAAACTACTGGATGAAGTTTTAGAATCCCATAGTTCTATCATCCAAGTGAATTATGAAAGAAACTCATGAAAAAAACAAAGTTTTTCATCTTTTCTTTCTGTTCTTCTTTTGAGACTGATGACAATACTGGTCCTTAACCTGGAAAGTCAAAACAAGAAGAGTTGGGGATAGGCAGTGGGACAATTGTCTGCGCACATCGTTGATGTGGCTTCCTGTTCTGCCTTACAACAGGGACTGGCGGCGACTGTATCAGAGAGAGTGACAGTGACATGTCCCTTAGGCTGCTTAGTGATTACTGGAATCAGAGACCCTTTTTTTTAAGTCAGAAGATGAGGAGAGGTGCTTTCTAGTTAGGTTGGGCCTCTTCAGTCCAGAAAGAAATAGGAACCTATTACATCGTATTCTTACTATCTCAAAGGGAATACATTAGGAAAAATAAAATGTCTTGGAACATCGTATTAAATAATTTTTTTTGCAATTCAATGTCATAGTAATATTTAGACAATCCATAGCATGTGTTAAAATAGTAACTACTGCACAGTCGTATAGCTCAATATCAATGTTGATAACATATTCCAGTTGTTTCTTCTTGTGACAGCAACTTTTCTTCCTCAGATGTCATTAACTTTTTATTTGAGCAAAATTGCCATTAGCTTAAAAGAAAGTTAAGTACAATTGACAACTACTCCAAATTGAGGCCTAGTTGAAAATATAGACTTGTCCATATGGTTAATACACATCAATACTGTCACTGTTTACTTCAGATTCAGTCTTAAGATGGAAATTAAAAAAAAAAACTTACTAAGAGTGATTTTTTTAAGTAAATCACGGTATTGTGTTATTTTCAATTCATGGTAACAAATAATCGGCGCCACCATGGTTAAACAATGTTTGAACATTTAGCAGATATTTGGATGTCTTCATGATGCTCCGCAATATTCTTTTTTGGATACAATTTCCCACTGGCTATGAGGTAAGTGCTAGAAAGGTCATAGCCTGAAGATTGTTTTTCTTCTGGAGATGATGATTTACTTTCAGGTATCTGACTGCATAGAGTAAAATTTTAAATGTTTACCTCACAAACTAGTCTCACTAACTAAGCAAGTAAAATACAAAATTTTAATAAATTTTCCACTTATTGTAGAAAAATGGCATATTCTACAATATGAGCCCTTGAATCTGTTAAGTGCACTTTAAGTACCCCTAAATCAGAGTAGAAATGTCAATGTCAGGTACTGAATCAGTAGGCTTGAGGTAGGGTCTATAGTTCACACAAGAGAGGAAATAAAACTGTGAGGAAAAAAGCAGTGCTCAGGATTTGACGAGGTACATTTAGGTAAAAATGAATATAATCAGACCACAATTTCAGACAAGAAACAGCCTTAATTGTAATGTGGATCAGTCGTTCACTTTCAAGAATAAAATATAGAGAGAGTTTAGAATTAAGTAATTAGCCCAAGGCCGTTTTATGTAATTATTGACTAAAAGAATTAGAATCAGAATTCTTGACTCTACTGTGGAACAAAACTCTGAGAACCTCTGAGAACCAGCACCACAGTGCATGTGGAAAATAACTATTTTTAAATTGTGATATGAAAAATATGATTAAATACTTATCAATTCAACAGTACTTATTGAATGCCAAAATATATTATTTAGTTTTCAGAGGAAGCTGACCTTCCTAACCTTCAGAAACTTAACATTGTTTTTAGAGTCACAGGATTGTGGTGGTGGTGACATATTAGGGCAACACAACGTGGCAGAGTTTGCTGTAATGCACTCATTGCTAGGAGGAAAGGAGAAGGAACACCATATACATATGAGAATATATATATATATATATATATATATAGCTTATTTATTTATAACTGAATACTAAACTCTTTCTAGTTCTAACAGTTTTGTATTCTTTCCTGTAAGCAATTCTATAATCTGCCAAGGTGAGGCTTTTTCTTCCCTATTTCAAAATTAATTATCCCAATTAATTGTATTATCTCTACTTCTAGAATGTTGACTACAAAGTATTATTTGATAGTTTTCTTTAATAACAGTATTTAATTGATTTTATTAATCTTTTAAGAAAGATTGTAACATAGTGTGACAAAAGATTCGGTCCAAGACTTTTTCGTTTATTTCATGAAGTGTAGTCCCTATGGAGTCTTCCTCTCTCTCTCTCTCTATATATATATATAGAGAGAGAACTATAGAACTAGAAAGAGTTTAGTATTCAGTTATAAATAAATAAGCAAAACTTTCCTCCAAAATTCTTCAGAGCTGAGTACAAAAATAAGGCAGAACGAAAAATCCATGCATGCTAGAAACAAACATAAAATCACTTAAAATAAATTTAACATGAAGCTTGACTAAATGGAGCAAAATATATTATTGGATGATATAATTTAATATAATATATACATAGGTTAATTTCAAAATGATACATAAAAGTAATGCAATTGCAACAAAATCTCAAAAATAACTTGAAATAAAAATATTATACCATTATACACTTAATAAAATGGTCAAAATCCAAAACACTGACAATGACAAAAGCTGACGAGGATGTGGAGCAGCAAAAGCTCTCCTTCATTGCTGCCAAAAATACAACATGCTATAGCCCTTTTGGAAGATGGTTTGGCTATTTCTTACAAAACTGAACATATTCTTACTATATGATCCAACACTTGTGCTCCTTGGTATTTACCCAAATGAACTGAAAGCTTCTGTCTACAAAAAAACCTGCAATGAATATTTATAGCAGCTTTATTTATAATTGCTAAAACTTGGACATAACCAAGATATCTTTCAGTAGGTAAATGAATAAACAAACTGGGATACATCCAGACTATGGAATGTTATTGGGTGCTAAAATCAAATTAGCTATCAAGCCATAAAAAGTAGTGGAGCAGACTTTACCTGCCTATTACTAAGTAAAATAAGTCAGTCTGAAAAGATGACATACTGTATGATAACGTACATATGTACAACTTTATGATATACTGGAAAAGGCAAAACCGTGGAGAACGTAAAATGATCTTGGTTGACAGAGGTTAGAGGGGAGAAATGAATGTGTAAGCAAAGCACAGAGGATTTGTAGGGCTGTGAAAATATTCTGTATGACACCACAATGATGCATATATGTCATTATACATTTGTCCAAACCCATAGAATGTACAATACCAGCAGTAACTCTAATGTGAACTATGGACGCTGGGCAATAATGATAGTCAATGTAGGTTCGTGGATTGTAGCATATGTCAACCTGTGGTTTGGTATGTCAATGGGAGAGGTTGTGTGTGGAGGGATGGGGACAGGGTTGTATGGAAACTCTTTCACTTTCTCAATTTTGCTGTGAATACAAAACTACCCTAAAATTGAAATGTATTAATAAAAAATGATTATATTGTAAACACAAAACTACCCTAAAATTGAAATGTATTAATAAAAAAATGGTTATATTGTATACCCAGAAAAGTAAGCATGTGAGTTATTTATGTATACATCATAATAAAATGCATACAATTAATATTAATATGAATAATCCCCTATTACTAACAAATACTCATTGATGATTTACAAACCATTCAAACCGTGCTAACCATTTTTGGTGTATTATTTCAACTGGTACTTTCCACTTCATAAATATTTGTATAATTTTTCTCATTTTTAAAGATGAGGAAATTGAGACTTAAGAGAAGCAAAGTGTACAAAGTCACATATCATGTAAATAGAGCATCCAGAATTTGAACCTCGTTGCAACTCTGAGACTAAGCTCTGGGCATTTTGACAAAGTTTGTCTTGGAATAAGTAGTTTCGAGATAAATAAAAAAGTGGAATTAAAGCACTCTTTCTCAACAAAGAGATTCAATATCAATTTAGAAGCAAATAATATGCATACATACTTAACACATTGCTGAAGTTTGTGAGGCAAACTGTGCTGGTTTATTGTAGCACTTTCATAATAGCAAAGTCATGGAATCAACCTAGGTGTCAAACAATGATTGACTGGATAACTAATATGTGGTATATATACACCACGGAATACTACACAGGCTTAAAAATGAATGAAATAATGTATTTTGCAGTAGCATGATTGGAACTGGAGGCCATTATCCTATGTGAAATAACTCAAAAACAAAGCATGGGGTACAGATGGACATACAGAGGGAAATAATCAATACTGGAGACTCCATAAGGGGGAAGGAGGGTAGGGAGATAAGAGTGGAAAAATTACTTATTAGATACAATGTTCACTATTTGGGTGTTGGGTCCACTAGAAACCCAAACTTCACCATTATGCAATGTATCCATGTTACAAACCTACACATGCACCTCCCAGAACTAAATTAAAAAATAATTAAATTACATTTTTTAAAAAGGAAATTTCTCAGAACTTGTCCAAGGAAATAAACAAAAGAAGTTTTAAAAATTTAGCTTTTGTAGCACTGTTGATAACCACAAAAGTGATGAGACATAATTGACATGGATAGATTAAATAAATTACTATACAATGACAGAAAGATAATTTATTGAGTATTATTTTTATTACACACTACATTTATGAGGTTTTAGGAAAAGAATTAAATTATCAAAAGTGGAAATTACTATCCCTTTTTTGTGAAACAAGAGATGCTCAAATGCTAAACATGGTATTAGCTTATCTACTGAGATCAAAGTAAGATCACAGAAGAGAAGTTTTAGGCACTCACAGACAAACTGATATTTACAAAAAAGAAGTATTCATCACCCATTGATGCTGCTTGGTGTTCCATGTGAGGAAACTTAGAAACAAATTGGTGAATCATAAGAATTTGGTGAAAACAATAATATCAAAAGAAAACAAATTATACTTACTTCCAATCCTAATGAAGATATTTTGTCAATCAAATTTGAGGTGTAGAAACTACAATCAAATTATAAATAATATCACACACATAGTGAAAATTACTTCAGATAAATAGTATAATAGTTGAAGATAGCTCTAATTAAACATTTGTATTCAAAGAATAGCATACATTTGGGTAAATGTAAAACTAGAATATGAAAAATACATCAATATTTCCATGGAAATTAAGTGTGTTGAGATTTATTAAAGGGTACTTAGATTAGAAGCAAACAAACAAACAAACAGCAGCAGAGTTCATAAAAACCCTGGGATTCTATGCACTCAAAGATAGTCATGCTAGTTCATCTTATCACTGATGTTAATTAAGTGCCAATTACTCTGCTCATTTCTATTTAAACCTAGATTTCATCAAATGCTGATTTATGCCACCTGCATGGTAAATCAAGCAGTTCTCTGGAGACAATCAAGCTTCTATCTTTTCAAATTCAAGTCAATAGTTTCTTCACTGGAAATAGTTATTTACAGTAGGATTTGGAAAGGGTGAAGGGAACGAGTTAGTCACTTTGAGTACAAAATTTTAAGGGGCATCAGAAAACTCAGTAACCAAAGTAAAAGATTACTTCATATAATTTTTAAAAATCTAAATTAATGCAAACATCTATACTGAACAAGAAACTCTTTGGAAAACAGTGTGGCGATTTCTGAAAGAACTAGAAATCAACCTTCCATATGACTCAGCAATCCCCCTATTGGGACTATGCCAGGAGGAACTCAAATCATTCTTCAGAAAAGATACCTGCACATGTATGTTTATTGCAGCACTATTCACAAAAACAAAAACAGGGAACCAACCATGTTGTCCATCGAAACTGGACTGGATGAAAAAAATGTGGTACATATACACAATGGAATATTATACAGTCATAAAGAAGGACAAACATATGGACTTCACAGCAACCTGGCTGGATTTAGAGTCGGTCATATTCAGTGATCTATCACAGAAACAAAGAACAGAGTACCACATGTTCTCACTCATAAGAGGACCCTGAACATTTGCCATAATACTATAAGAAAGGAATTGACACTTCTAAACTTCAAACTTTACTATAATGCTACAGTAATCAAAACAGTCTGGTATTGGTGCAAGAACAGGCACATAGAAAAATGGAACAGGATAGAGATTCCAGAAGCAAAGCCTCAATTTCTCAACGAACTCACCTTTGACAAAGCTTCCAACAGCAACCACTGAGAAGAGGAGAACCTATTCAGTAAATAGTGCTGGGAAAACTGACTGATCATATGCAGAAGATTGAAACAGGACCCCTACCTATCACCATAAAGAAAATTAACTCTAAATGGATAAAAGACCTAAATGTAAAACCTCAAACTATAAGAATCTTAGAAAACATAGGAGACACCCTTATGGAAATTGGAACTGGCAATCAATTCCTATTCAGAACCCTAAATGCCCCATACCTTAAGAAATAATATATACAAGTGGGACCTCATCAAACTAATGAGCTTCTGCAAAGCCAAAGAAACCATCAAGAGAGCAGGAAGACAGCCCAGAGAATGGGAAAAAATATTAGCCAACTGTATACCAGACACAGGCCTAACATCTAGGATCTACAAGGAACTAAAACACACCAAAAGGAAAAAAAAAAAAACAAAACAACCCCATTAAAAAGTGGACAAAAGACATGAATAGACAATTTTCAAAAGAAGATATATGAGCAGCCAACAGACACATGAAAAAGTGCTCAGCCTCACTCATCATCAGAGAAATGCAAATCAAAACCACACTGAGATACCACCTAACCCCTGTAAGAATGGTTTTCACTGATGAAACAAACAACAGATGCTAGTAAGGTGAGGAGTAAAAGGAACGCTTCTACACTGCTGGTGGGAATGCAAACTAGTGCAACCTCTTTGCAAAACAGTGTGGCAGTTTCTGAAAGAACTAGAAATTGACCTTCCACATGACCCAGCAATTCCCCCATTGGGAATATACCTGGAGGAACTCAAATCATTCTACAAAAAAGATACCTGCACATGTATGTTTGTTGCAGCTCTACTCACAATAGCAAAAACATGGAACCAACCATGTTGCCCATCGAAGCTGGACTGGATAAAAAAATGTGATACATATACGCAATGGAATATTATGCAGCCATAAAGAAGGACAAACATATGGACTTTGCAGCAACTTGGATGGATTTAGAGTTGATCATACTCAGTGATCTATCACAGAAACAGAAAACAGTTGTACCATATGTTATCACTCATAAGCAGACCTTGAACAATTATAATACTATAAGAAAGGGATTGGCAGTAGTGGGAAACTGTCAGGGGAGGTGGGGAGGGATTGGCAGTTGAGGGAAACTGCTGGGGGAGGAAGAGGCATACCTCATCAACAAAGGTACCTGCATAATCAAGTTTGTATACCTAACCCTGAATTGTACCCCACATCTTTGTGTATATATGTATATACATGTATATATATATGTATATACATGTATATATATCTATATTAAAAAAAGGATTGGCAGTAGTGGGATACTGCTGGGATGAGGGTTTTGGGCAGGGGGAGGGACACAGTATCAATAAGGGTACCTGATCTCAAACCAGGCAAAGTGGGAACCAAAGAGAGGCCCAAACTTCACCTGTATGATGACCACTTGTATACCTAATCCTGAGTTATTTCCCACATCTTTAAAATAAAAATTAACAAACAAACAAAACAACAAAAAAGATTTTGTATTAACCATTACCTGATTATAATTTGTTATGAAGCAGTTAATCTGTTTTTTGTTTGTTTGTTTGTTTTTTGAGTTGGAGTCTCACTCTTGTCTCCCAGGCTGTAGTGCAGTGGCACGTTCACAGCCACCACGGCCTCGACCTGCTGGGCTTAGGCGGTCCTTTCACGTCAGCCTTCCAAGTAGCTGGAACTACAGATGCACTCCACCACACCCAGCTATAATCTGTTTTTAAAATAAGGGTCATTGATGATTGAAAGGCAAAATTAGTAATTTGGCTGCAGTGTTTTACCTAGATCCTTGGAAATTTTTTTGTAATTAAACACTTAAAAACCTGATTTTCGGATGAAAGTTTTAGGAATAAAATGCAAATGCTCGGAAGATATGTCTAAGCCATTATTTGGTTCACCAAAGTAATAAGGTAACAAATGAATTCTTTGACAAGGAAGACTAAGTTTCAAAATTCACAACAAACAATAATAAAAATGAGATTTATCACAACATTGTCAATCAATTCACTCAGTGGCAACAGAATCTAGTCAAACAAATGAATGCCTAGGATTACAGGAGTTTTTGGAAACAGTAAAAGTAAAATAAATGGACTTAAAGTCACAGTAGTTTTGCCCATTCTGAGAAATATATGGCCGATCTCTTGCCATCAAACATACAGTTATTATCTCAACAGTAGGAAGTTACATGCCTTGTGCATAACCTGTGGAGTGGAATGTGAAACGGAACTGAGTCATTTAATGAACCACTGGTGCTAGATGGGAAAAAAGGACACTTGCTTGGCTTCCTTGTGTTCACTTTGGTTTGTTGCTGAAAGAGCAAATCTGCAGTAGACGGGTGTATGGACTAGAACTGTCAGTGACTGAGTGGAGACAGTTCCCCCGATTCTTTTCCGTTTCTTTAAGGAGACTTATTCTAATCTGGTGGCTAAAGCAAAGTGAAGCACCCACTTATTTAGAAGCATCTGTAGAAGAGGATTTGCTGTCTTTTAAAGTAGCAAGTCAGAAAGAAAGTGAATCTCCCCTCTTATGTGTATTTGCTGTTATGTAAGAGAATTTCTTGCAGTGCCACAGTTGGATATCTGTGTTCTATTTTTGACTGCATGATCAGGCTTATCATGGTCTTTGCTATGCTTTAACCTACATACTGTCTAGCAAATTAATAAGCATCAAAAAAATGTGTGAGTTTGCAAACAAATTTTGAGTATTTACTTACCCGTGTATTAATATGATCTCTAACGAGGTTTAAGTTGCAGTGGCTAAGAAAAAGCAGTAGCAATGATCTTACTGAAACTCAAAATCTTTCCCATAAAGAATATTTATGAGAAGATAATTAGAAGTGCAACAAAAGTTGAACATAGCCAACCTCATATAGCAACTCACTAAGGAAGATCAAAGACAGAAGTATATTCTTAGCTTTATTGGTAAATTGGCATCCATCTAATTTTTAAACTATAAAATCTATGAAGACATGAAGAAGATATGATGTACACATCAAAATGATGCCATCATTGCTTAAAACCAGGGTAATCTTAAATGACCCTGATGCTGTATTATTTGAAAGTAGTGATGATTTACTTTTTGTCTTGTTTTCATGTGCAGCTTATTTGTAAGAAAGTAAAAATACTTAGCATAACATGTTAAAATTGCTAAGTCATTAAGGTAGTACAAAATATTCTGAAGAAAAGATTGGATCCCTTTGCATTATCTGTATATTAAAAATATTTCTCTATTTCATGGATGCTTTCATTATATCAAGAACTATCTGTACATTATAAAATCATTTGATTGATAAAATGAGTTCTATTTTTCTCTCTAGAGTTTTTTTAATATCTCCAGAATCATACTTAACCAAATAACTATCACTACTCACATAATAAACAATATTTTATTTGACCGAAAAGTATTTAGTGAGCATATATAGATATGTTCAATGACTTAATGGGCAAAGAATTATATGTCTTTGAAAATTATTATCACATGATTCTCTGTGGCTTTATTTCAAACTCTCAAAGTCTTTCCAGATTTTTATAGAAGAAAACCTGCCAAGAGTAAAACAGGATGACAAAACCTGTAACTTCATAATGTTTGTGAAAACCTTATCCTGTTAAACCAAAGTCTTGAACTGCGACAAATGGTTCAATTCAACTGTAAGGAACTGCCAAGCACCCCTTTCTTGATGTATACTTTTAAATTATGGGGTATCTTACAAAGGTAATAGACCTGGACCCTGGTCATTTCTTTCTTATCTGTTCCTGCCTTTTACACACATCTCTCCCTTGGTTCTGAAACTTGTTTATGATTCTTCCCATCCTCTAAAGGTGATACCACCTGAAACCTTTCATTTCCTAGGAACTCCAGTGTGGGCTTGACCTTACAGGCATCCACAGCTTGAGTAACTTCAGTGAGTGTGAAAACCTCGAGTCTAACCCCCTTTGTACAACCGAGGAAAATTACTGAAATGTTTATACTTGAATCTACCTCACTCAACTTCAAGCACAGATCTTTGGGCTTGGGGACACTCTATACTTATGCATGTAAAAATGTATAAGTAACATATGGAAGCTTCTGGGAGGTCTGCCTCTGCAATCCATCCATTTCCATTTTATCTTGATTCATAAACCTGTATGCCCAAATCCAATTTTATTTCACACTTATTCTGGTCTGCTGACACCATTTTTGTTGAGTGTTCCAGACTTATAAAACAAAGAGTTACTGAGGGTAAAATATTAAAATAAACTCAAAATGGTAAAAAAAAAAAATCTGAAAATGTAAAAACATAGATGTGAATAAATGGGAGGAAAAGTGCTTATTCTGGGATATGGAGAGTAAATGTTTTAAATATTTTAATAATGCTTAAATTAGTCTAAAAAGTCAAAGCAATTCTGATCGGGATAATATTTTTTAAAATTTAAATAATATAAAGAATTGTCAAATGCCAGCTCCCCAAATATTACCAACTGAGGCAAAACTGAGACCACTAACTTGACAGAATTCTTTATTCTGTTGCACTGCCATTGCTTTATAATTTACTATCAGCATTATACTTAAAAAAATTATATTATTATTATTTTAAAGTTTGTCATGTTTTTTTCAAGCAGCCATAGTAGGTATGGCTTTCTAGTTGAGCAGATCCCTGAAGCAGTAGGGATATAGTAATTCCAAATGAGTCATTGAGGCCTATGATTCTGAAGGAAAAAAAAATAATTAAAAGCCTGTTAATATCAATCAAAACAGCTTTGTAAAAATGTGTCTTTAAATAAACTGAGCTTTAATTCTAAATTGCTTTTAAAATACAGGGTTTCATTTTTTTCCTTGAAGTATCTCAGCACTCTAATTTCCCTTGTTTTGTTCCACAGTATTAATTTCACAAAATCTGTCCAATTCTCTGATTTCACTTTTTCAGCCAACCATATTAATAATCTATTATTTGTCAAGCACTGTGATGTTGGTTATACAAGTGATACTGATTAAGTACTTTTTTTGGAAAAGATAATGTAATATTATTTAAAATTTTATAAATTACAAGGATAATTTACACATTATTCAAAGTCTATAATTTTGAGGGCCAAATGAGAGACTTTCTCTAGTGAAACTCAAGTTACAGGAAAATCAACACAAGTCAGTAGATTATTTTCTCAGACTTTTGTTCAATCTGAGAAAGAATAAGCACAACTTTTCATACTGTCTGTATAAGAATGGATTATAGGACATGATTTTAAAGACAGGTAGCCTTATTTTCAAATCCTGGATTCATTATACTTAAAATTGGCTAAAACAATAAACTCTCATGTATCCTTTCATTTTCCACAAAATGGGAATTACATATGACATATAGTTAATGTAAGCAAAGTGTCTAGCAGCCAATAGAGAACTAATCAGAAGAAAGAAATGATTTTTAAGTTTTTTAGCAGTTTGTTACTAGGAAAAGACCTGGTCTTGTTCTATCAAATGAGATTTCTTCACAATTGAAACTGTACTGAAATCCTTTTCATGTTTCAGAGCCTATTCTTAAGTATCCAAACTAATTTATTGAAAATTATTTTTTATGCTAATGTAAGTGAAACTTTAGAAACGCATATTGTAGTCACACATTCAAGAACATTTTCTTATTTTTTCTGACATTCAATATTAAAATCAATGTGCAATCTGTGAATACATGTCATTCTAAAAATGTTCTGAGTAGCATATAGCCAATGTGTAATACAAGGATGCATTTTTCTAAAAATTGGTAAATCAAGGAAAAACATCCAGCATTTATTCTTCCTTTCATAACACATATGAATTTTACTGTAATCCAATAGTTCATGTAGAGAAGTTATCTTTTATTTAAAAATTCTAGATAATAAATGCAGAAGAAATGAGAGAATTAATTGTTACCATTTTGGAATTTCTAATAAAATAATGGATCTATAAAATAGAAATAGAAAACAGAAATCTAGCAAAAGAATTATATTAGCTCTCTGTTATAATAAATAGCAGTTAAAACCATCAAGTAGAGTTTTTAATAGAGAAATTTGTATTATATTGGTCACATTAACAAAACTTAAACTTGTAGATCGATGTTAACATCACAAAAAGAGGAAAAAAAGACAAAATATTCCTCCTAATGTAATGTAATAAGATATACACTTCCTGAGAAGTATTTTTGAACTATAGAATCATAATCTAATCACACTTCTAGAGATCTAACTATCAATTTCTAGGTAATGCTGAGACCGGCAAGACATATTAAATAGCACTGTTAAAATATGGAAGTCAAACCTAGAATTTGAAAATTTTTCCCTCATGAGTGATACAATTACCTAAACAAATAAAAGACAAGAAAATATTTTTTAAAAGAGAAAATCTTTAGTCTAAAGGAGACCTTAAAGTCATTTTAAACAAGTCAATCACATAATGTGTAGACTTGACTGAATGACTTTTTCTTGTCCCTGGATGAGAAAACCTGGACTGGATTTTTTAAAATGTGTTACTTATACACGATAGAATATTATGCAGCCATAAAGAATGACAAAAATATGGACTTTGCAGCAACTTGAATGGATTTAGAGTCTATCATACTCAGTGATCTAGCACAGAAACAAAGAACAGAGTACCATACGTTCTCACTCATAAGCGGACCTTGAACAATCTTCATAATACTATAAGAAAGGGATTGGCAGGAGTGGGAAACTGCTGGGGGGTGGGGAGGGGGGTGGGCGGTGGAATTGGCAGTTGAAGGAAACTGCCAGGGGCGGGAGAAGTACACCCCATCAATAAGGGTATCTGCATAATGAACATTTGTACGCCTAACCCTGAATTGTACCCCACATCTTTAAAATTAAAAAAACAGACAAAAGAAAAAGGCAAATGTGTATGAGAACAACTGTCCTCACTTTTTTTAGTCTATTAATCACTTACTATTTCTGCCATGACTTTTTGCCACATTTTACAAGTTCCTTAAAATACCCATGGTCTTGTCATTAAATTCTGACACACACAAAAAAGTCCTCAAAGGGAAATATTTTGCCAATGTAGAAGAGGTGAAACAAAAAATGGCAGAAACACTAAAAGGCATCAAAATTGGTGAGTTCAAAATCTGTTTTTGTTTTTGTGGAAAAAGTGTCTCTATAGGTGTAGTGCAGCAATGCACCTTTGTATTTTGAAGGTGACTGAAATTTGAACATGTAAGAGTACATAAACAATTTTTTATAAATAAATTCCAGTTTGGTTTTATGGCCACACATTATATGCAAATTATACATACACAGTCATAAAATACCACTGTCATGCGTGTATACTTTCTATAAATAGAATGTTATACATATTCAAACAGAAAAATTTGAACAATAAGTTAATACATTATTTTTAGCTACTCTGTGTTGTATCATGATAGCATGGTATGTTTTAAAAGTCTACCTTTCAGTATATTTGCAGGTAAAATGATATGCTAACTGAAATATTTCTAAGACTAGTTTTTAATGAGGAGGGTACAGTGAAGTTGGTTGGTAGATTTAACATAGTTGGTCATGGGTTGGTAATTGATGAAACAAGGAGATGAAAACATAAAAGTTTTATATGCTAATCATTTATATCTGGGTTCGTTTGAAAAGCTCCATAATAAATTTTTAATCAATAGGGTAAAAGATTGTTTAATTTAGTTTTTTATTTCTGCATTAGTGATATGTTAGATATTGAATCTTTTGGGCTATCTCAATTGATGGCAAAGCAATAGACTTGATGGAAATGTGGGTGTTTATTACAACAGCTTTAAAGTTAGTATATAATTAATGATCCTGGATAATCCATGATTGGTTTCTTTGATCTTCACAGTGAAAACAAATGAATAGACTGTTGTCAAAGTTATTTCATATTGCACATACCAAAGAAACAGTGATGCTTGCTATATATGTTCTTATGACAACATGACATTGCTTTTCAAATAACAAAGCTTTGCATATTTGCTTAACCCCTATTTTATGGCATGTCTCATTTCAACAGAACTAATCTTAAGATTATCCCCTCTATTTTCCAAGTATAAATGAATGAAGTGTTAGGAGTAAGTGAACTGATTATATACTGTTTCAATTTAATAGAAGCAAACTATGCTTTCTGAAGTAAAATTTGTACTGGGTAGTCACACTCATGATATAGGCTATATTCTCAAATCTATAAATGATAAGGACTGAGACTCTAACCACTAATTTTCTTGTAAAATATTTTCACTAATAGGAGTCAGAAATATGTAAATCAGCTCATTAAAACATATGTTTCTTGCATAAATAGAAAGTTAGAAATGTAAATAGTCTATTTTTTGACCTCAAATATCACACAATGCTCTTTTTATATTGGGAATGAGATTCCATAATAAATTTATATAACTGGTATAGTAGGAAATACTTGCATGTGTGTTTTTATTTTTATTTTTTAGTGGAGAAAAGGTTTCACTATGTTGGCCAGGCTGGTTTTGAACTCCTGGCCCTAAGCCATCCTCCTGCCTCAGTCTCCCAAAGTGCTAGGATTATAGGTATGAGCCACCATGCCTGGTTGCACATACATATTTTTAATCTATCCAGTGAATAATGACAGTGAAGCTTAGTAGAAAAACACAGTAGAACTGACTGGAACATGGAGGACTAAACTGAATTTTTCTGTCTATGTATTTATAGAGGAACTGATCTGTTGTTTTTCTTCAGCAAAAGATCTACTCAACGGTTATATTTATTCAAGGACAATGTTTGTGGACATTAGGGCATAGATTTGAGGTAGGCCATTAATTTCATGTTAGGAAGAAACAATGTGAAAATAAGAAATTCCTACTGGGGAAGTGTTCAGGCCAGATGTGGTAGATATTCACTAGGGCTAGCTCATTAATGAAGGCCAGGCACAGCCCTAGGGGGCAGCAGTACAAGAATCGGAGGAACCTGAAGAAGAATACCAGAAGAAAAACTACTCAGCTTTGTAGGTTTCCCACAATGTGACAGCATGGGGATGAATCAATTTTTCTATTGTGCGTTGTGTTATTTTTAATCACCTTTATGTGTTCAAAGAATTGATTAATCAAATTTTTAAAAATGATATCTTAGAATATTGTGAAAATATATATTAGATAATCTGCATAGAAAAAATGATGAAAACTTTTATCATACTATTTATTTAATAATAACTTATTCACAAATACTGCCATTAAAAAGTTAATCAAAAATAGCTTACAAGCAGTTATAATATAAAACCAAAATTTAATCTATTATCACTCTTCGTAAACTGCAGGCTTTTTACACTGATGATAAAGAAAAACAGTTTTTAAAAATCAAAAAACATTATCGTCACTTAAAGTCTTTTGCTGATCTTTACCTTATCCTTGCAAACCGTAAACAATTGTATGAACTTGAATTTAAATACATGTTGTTTAGTCAGAATAGTCCTTTCCTAATGTCGCTTTTAGTTTTACAAGCCATGGAGGAACTGATCTTGCTTTGTCTCAAAGGGGTTTTTCTGATGTTAAATAAAACTGACATACTTTTATCAGTCTCTGTGTCATTTTTCCAAAACAGCTGTTTTAAGAAATATCAACTGAGTTCACATGAAATATTTTGCCTTCTAGCTTCAGAAAGCAGCAGGAGGATCTTTCCTTGTCAGTGTGCTTGACTGTGAAATTAAGAACTGGTGCCAATACCCGAGGAAAAGAACAGAATCCTAAAAATGAGAGCCAATGATCTGGTCTCATCCCTATGACTTAAGGAAGTAGAGGAAAGCTACATTCAGGCCGGAGAAGAGTAGGACATGCAATAAGCTGACAGTATTTTACCATACATAGCAGTATGTACGGTAACAGTATGTACATCATTAAACAGCAATAGAAACATCTAAAGCTGTGTTCCTAGACTGTGACCGGCTCTGCCTTTGGGAATATGCTCCTCCCTCCATAAGCTTTGGATTCTGATTCTTGAGGGTGTTCGACTGCCAAGAAGTCTGCTTTTGAATTCCCAAGACAACCCAAAGAATTGGCTTCCAAAGCCCCGTAATGTACGAAGGAAGCATGTACTTACACAAAGAACGAGATTAAAAGGTTCTATTACAAAAACTAGAGATAATTGCCCATTTCACTTAAGTACTCTCTTTCTGAATAATCAGTAGAATGCAGTACAACATACCCAATTATATAAACCGGATTCATATAAGCTCTAGGCCTTCATGGATACAAAAATGTTTTTTAATCTGGTCAGAAGTCAAACTGCAGAGCAAGTTGGGAAACTTTGTTCCAAAAACTCCAGGGAAACATGTTCTCCAATTGCAAAAATATAATTCCTTCAGCTCTTCCTGCTTATTCTTAAAGTATAAAATAAACCTAGCAGGTTTCAAATTACCTCAGAAAAAATTTGACTTTTTAATATCAGCAAAAACCCAAGTAAAAAAATCTCCTTTATCCAAAGGAAATTGTAACTCCAACGGTTGTCATGTTTGCTTAATTTTTGTGATGTCAGTTAAATGTGCTAATTACAGATCCTTATAGGTGAGTCAATTTGCAGCAATTATATTTAGCCTTTATATTTTAAAATCACTGAATCAGAATGTCAAACATCTATTTCATATATGTTATTTGACAGGGGAATGAATGCATCGTGAACTAACTGACTTCTAAGAACATGCCTTTTTTAATTAGCTGATACTCAAGATTCTGAATGTTTGTTTTTTTAGAACTGCATTTTCTGCTGTGACAGTAAGTTAATGGATTATACTCAAATTTATATATTGACAAAAAGATGAACTACTTCTACATCTGTAGTGGTAACTGCAGCAGAGTTGTTGAAACATCTTGTGACAATCACTACTTTGCTAGAAATTTTCTACAAATACAGAAAGAAAGCATTTGACTGTCATGGTGTTATCCTTTGTTTTAAGATGAAGATTTGCTTTATTGAAAGAGACATGCATACACATGCACAAATGTATATACACACTGATAGAAACAAAGGCTTTGAAATAGTGGCTTTACTTAAAAAAAAAGTAAGGCCATTTATTATTTTTTTGTTTTAGTTTTGGTTTTTGGTGTGTTCTTTTTTAAAAATTTCAATAGCCCCAGGGGTACACATGGTTTTGGGTTACACGAATGCACTGTATAGTGGTGAAATAGTCTGGACTTTCAGTGTTCTTGTCAACCCCACCTGTGCACACTTTATAGGTGTTTTTTCATTCCTCCTCTCTACCTACCCTCCCCTGTCAGAGTCTCTGATATTCATTACACCATTCTATATGTCTCTGCAGACCCTTAGCTTAGCTTCTGCTCATAAGTATTTGTCTTTTTTGTTTGTTTGTTCCTTTGTTACTTCACTTAAGATAATGGTCTGCAATTTGATCTAACTTGCGGAAAATACATTATTTTGTTCTTTCTTATAGCTGAGTAGTATTCCAGCTACTGGAATATATATATAATATATATATATTACATTTTCATTATTCACTGAAAATTTGGTTGGCATTTAAATTGACTCCACATCTTTGCATTTTTAATTTGTGTTGTTACAAACATGTGAGTGCAGTTTTTTTGTTTGTTTTTGTATAATGATCTCTGCTCTTTTGGTTAGATACCAAGTAGGGACACTGCTGGATCAAAATACAGATTTACTTTTAGTTCTTTGAGAAATCTCCATGCTTATTTCCATAGAGGCTGTACTAATTTACACTCCCACCAACTGGGTATAAGTGTTCCATTTTCACGGCATCTGTGCCAACATGCATTGTGTTCTGATTTTTTAATAAAAGTCATTTATTTTGATTATGCTGTTATTGCCATTAGATATTGAGACAAACTGAATGAAACAAAATTTTAGACACTATTAAGACATTATTAATTCAGCCCACTTTACAAATGTTAGTGACAATTATATATCTTATAATAATTTCTTTGTTTAATCTTACTAATTTGAATTCTTGAATCGCTACATAAAAAAATATTAATGCTCTGCCATTTCTTTTTAACATTGTGTCTTAGTCCTCTCCTGCAAGCCCTTTTTATAGTGGTTTTAGTCTGTGGCTTTGCCCTCATGACCTAAACACCTCCCAATAGGCTCCATCACTCAGCACTTTTACATTGGAGAATAATTTTCCAATGCATGAGTCTTGGAGGGGACAAAACATTCAAGCATGTCACACCATTTGCCTTGGAATTGCTACACAAAGACTTGCCTTGGGATTGCTACGCAAATGATAATGTTCTATTCTTATAATAAATGTTCATTAATTACTTATATAGAAAGCATCTCCTAAGTGCCAAAAACTGTACAGGAAAATGGGAAATAAATTTTTGATAAAACAGCCACAATCTTTACTCTCATAGATCAAATTTCTGCCATCTTTTGTTTCTTATATTTGTTTATATTTGCTTTTCTTTTATCATATAGGTAGGCAAATAACATCCTTCTTTCCAGATCCCACCAAAAGGTATCTTTGGGAATTAAAATTTTGAGATTTTAGTGTGAATCATTTTTGAAGATGTATTAAATAAAGTGCCTTCTTACTGTCCTAGGAACCACTGCTCCTTTCCAAAGCTATACCTTTTTATTTGCTTCTGGAAGACATGCATTTTTGCCAGCCCAGTTTCTATCTTCCCATTCACTTTCACAGCCCTCGCTCTAAAAATGGACAAACTGAGTGTCTTTCCATGATTTGCTCCAGCTTACCAAATACCTACCTCAGTTGAATTCAATGTGTATTGCTGTTAGTGATGAGATGTTGATAGGACATATTAAGTTTATGTTTCTGTTGCTGTGACTGTTTCTATACCGCTAAAGCACGTTGCAGTCACACTTTAATTTTAACCAGAACAGGTCTCTTATGAACTATGAGAACAAAAGCCCAGTGCTGCGTTACTGCAGTTCCAAAGGCTTATGAGAGAAGAGGTGCAACAGAGAATACAGAGTACACAGAAGTAAATTCCTTGGAAATGGGCTGGCTGCTAGTGACAGGGTCCCCATTTACCACTGTATCAGGCAAGAAGGAATCAAGCAGGAAAATGACACTATCACAAGGGAATAAAGGGAGGGGGGAGCTAATTATCTATATTTATTCCAAAATTAGAATATACTTTTTTTTCCTTAAACATAAGAACACGCAGAAGAACATTGCATTTTTGGCATTTGGCTTCAGAAAGTATTTTTTTCTTTGTCTTTTTCTTTTGTTTTCTCATTTTCTCTTTTATTTTTTGAGACTGGGTTTCACTCTGTCAACCAGGCTGGAGTGCAGTGGTAAGATTATCACTCACTGCAGCCTCGAACTCCTGGACTCAAGCAATCCTTCTGTTTCTGCCTCCTAAGTAACTGGGATTACAGGCATGCCACCATGGCTAGCTAATTTTTTTTTTTTTTTTTTTTTTTCTTGTAGAGATGATGTCTCACTATGTTTCCCAAGCTGGTCTTGAACTCCTGGCCTCATGCGATCCTCCTGCCTTGGTCTCTCAAAGTACAATGCCCACTCTAGCATCCTTCAAGAAGATCATCTCTAATAGTGTTTTCTGCATTGATGAATAAAAGGTTGCAAAATGTCGTGACCACCTTTATAAATCCACTGAACCCAAACTTGGCTAGTTTTTATTTATTTTTTATTTTTTGAAAGCAGGATTTATTGAGAGGACAGAAAAGCTCAGTGGGAGGGGACCCTTAGGGGGTTTTTATTTTTTAATGGTAAATTTGCTTTTCAAAGAACATACAGCAAGGCAGCAAGTGACTTAGGACTCAGGAAAATCCAAGGAGAGAAACAGAGGAAGAGAAAGAAAATATAAAATATTTAAAACTTTGTCAAACTGTACTATTTTAGTTATAATTAAATTTAAAAGTATATTAAATTAGTGATGTAGATTAAGATATATGGAGAAAATGGGCCCAAATGTGTGCTAAAAATATTTCTTTGAGGGAATCGTTGTCAATGAATTAATACCATATGAATTTTGGAGTCTTTTCTTAATAACTTCAAATCAATTACATATTGTACACATATGCTTCAGAGACTTTACACAGAAAGCTTTATCTGCTATGAAGATTGACCCAGTAAGTAGAACTACCTCCTGCAGTTTTCATAGGCGAAAGTACATTTTAAGTATTTCTCCCATGCTGGTAAATTAACACTTTTTTTTAAAACTTTCTTTGTTGTTTTTTTCCCTCAGTGGAAGTCACTCATATAGGAATAGGCCACTTTTACACTTTTGATCAAATTTTCTTAGAAGATTCTTAATTATTATAGCTTCAAGAATGTGCATAATATTTCACAATTCATGTCCAGTACAGTCTAAGATTCTTACGTCTTGGTGAATACAGTGGAGCTTTGATCAAATGTGGGTAATGACCTCAGGTGGTGACCCACTCATTCCTTTTTTCTTTTCAGTCAGAATAGTCTTTCAGTGACCATGTACAATTACAAGTTTCCTTTTGCTTTGTAGTAAATAATCTGGGCTAGTGATCTAGATTTTAATTATGACTAATGATTTTTTTTTGAGCTTAAAAAAATTGTACTTTCAAAAAGAAAGGCCCTGAAACAGCTTTTTAAGAGTTGGTTGACATGATGATAGCCCGCAATACATCCTAAATAACCTTACATCTCTCATCTTTTTCAGTGATAGAGAAGTTTTCCTGCTGCAAATGAGTTGCTAAAAATTAAGATGAGAGCTTCAGAAAAGCAACCATGTATGGAATAATGTGTTAGTGAGATGTGAGTAAAAGTTGGTCATATATAAGAAAAATGAATACGGAGGAAGGGATATAGGACAAGAGCAAATGACCTTGGATTGAAGCGTGGAAACCACATGCAGGCACTCTTTCTACATGCTAATCACAAATTATATTTATATTGGGGTACATTTGTAAAGGATTTTGATGCAATTATTTTCTATTTCTAAAAACTTTGGAGGATGTTTACAATAGTTAACCACACAAGCACAGAATATGTGTTATACATATTCTATATTATATACGTATACATTCATATATCTACTTAAGTTTAATAAAATTGAACATGACAAATTGCATTAACATTTGCAAAACACTTTTAAAGTCTTTTCAAATTTCAGTTCTCACAATTATTCTTTCATGGTGACAGATTTCACCCTGACACAAGGACAACATTTTCTATCACAAGAAGAAAAATACCTGTCAAATGTTAAAAAATCAAGATTCAGGAGGTATTGAATTGAGCCATTATTATTATTTTTTTCAAAGATAGATTATCTATTAGTAGTATCTTGGAGATGATTCAAACAAAAAAAGAGAGTCTGGTATCATAACATTCCTAGTCCCTTAGAACACTGGGAGTCTCTAATTATCAGAATAAACTCTCTCTGTTCATGCCCCATGACCTTGCATCATTGTATGAATGTTAAATTCACTAATTTTACTATGCGTTAGATGGGGCTCAGGGGTCAATTCTTAATTAACCTGGTTTTTATATGGCATTCATTCATTTTTGGTATTACTGCCATTTTATCAGCTAAAACAGATTTCTTATTTAAACAGCTTGTCAGCTGCATTTTAGTCAAACTGGTACAACAAGAATAATGTTCTTAACCTATGATAAAAGACTAATAACATCTTTTGGTACTTCTATTTCACCCTACTTAATTGCTGTAATGATAAGATGAGCGCTGTGTGTTTAAAGCCTTTATACTCTCAAATCTAGATGACTTCGTTTATTAATCCTGAACATTTTATATTTAAAACAAATTAATATCATTGAATGTTGAAGGTACAACTCTTATAATTGCATATAATTCAATGCAGTTGAAATACAACAGTGAACAAGAGACATAAATCTGTCAAAAATTAGCACTCCACTGTGAGGTTTAGTCCTCATGGCCTTCACATACGATGTGTCCAAGATTCGGTCACAAAACTACCTCAAACCTTGTTTTTAATTCTGCAAAAAAGAATAACAATAGCACTTTTCTCATACAAATATTTAGGATATTAATTGAAGTTGTGTGGTTAAAATATTTCATGCAGTGTCAGATACAACAGTCATTACTCAACAAATATTATCTGAGAAATGTCCTAAATATATACAGGGAGAGAGAGAGAGAGAGAGAGAGAGAGAGAGAGAGAGAATATCATATCTTTGATCTATTTCTTAAGTGAGAATTGTCTTCCAGTATTAATACACAAGTAAGTTGGATCTAAGCTGGGTTTTTTAGGAAATAGAGGCCAGGCCACGTGTCCTCCCAAATGCTGCTGCACCATACTCTGATAGAGATAAGATCCTGGAGAGGCAAACGTTAGTTTTTCTTAACCATCAGGAAGAAGATTTGCCAAGTCAGGCACCTACCAGCTTTGATGCTATCCTTTCCCAGACATTTTCACAGAATGGCATAAGGCTTCTCTGAATAGTCAAAGGAATCATTGGTCTGTGCTCTATAATACTTCATGTCTGGAAGCAGCCCTCTGCTTTAGGGAAACTCTCCCAAACTGCGTTTTTCCCTCTGCTCTCACTCCATCACCAAAACAGTCAACAACACAGAAAAAAGACTTATGTAACCAAATGTGGGCGTTTCTCCACACCACCAAGCAGCAGCCTCCAGTTTGGTGTCCCCCAATTCAATTCTAGTACTGTATCTACCTAGAAATAGTGTCAGATCCCACAACCTGAGGACACAGTCCCCAAGATTACACCTCTTCACCCCAGTCATAAGTCCAGGCTCCAGTACTTCTGACTGACCTGCTTCGGGTTGGGCTTCCCCAGACTCCCTTTTTGGGTTTGACTAATTGGCAGGAGTGGCTCACAGAATTCAGGGATGCACTTAGGCTTACTGGTTTCTTATAACGGATATCACAAAGGACACAGATACGGAGATACGTAGGGCAAGTTATGGGGAATGGGCAAAGAGCTTCCATGTCCTCCCTGGGTGAGCCCCTATCCAGGAACCTCCAAGTGTCCAGCTATCTGGAAGCTCCCCAGATACAGTTCTCTTGGATTTTTATGGAAGTTTCATGACATCAGCTTCCTTCCCCCAGTGCATAAAGTGTGACCCTCTCTGGGGAAGATCTTAAGACCCACAGTGAGAAAGGTGGGGAAGAGGAGCAGTGGTTAGAGGCAGGTGAAAGGAAGGCAGGAGAAAGCAACAAGGATTATGAGTAGGGAACTGTGGACAAAAATCATTATCTATATCATAATATCCCACCCTCCATAATGAATGGTATGAAGAGTAATGTACAGAAATTCCATGTGAATGTTTATTGATAGGAATTTAAGGGATCTTGAAGCCAGCATCACTGAAATTTTCATTAATGACTTAGTAGGACTTGATACAGAGATTGTGGACCCTCTCTGTCTAACTATGGAATTAAAACATAGATATAGTTTAATCTCTAGGTAGAATATCTTTTTCAAGCAAATCCCTTCGTACTTTTTTTTTTAAGTGCCATGTTTCCAGAGCATATACTCCAGTGAAAGTTTGCAATCAGTTATTGGTCATTATAACTAACAATCTACAAAGACTTAACTCTCCTTCCTGCAACTGTTGGAACAGACAGATGATGCATTAAAAATTTCTAGTCTTATAAATGGAAAGTAATTACTCATTTAAACTCATTTATTTCAAAGTAGTGTCATTTCTCCAAATTTAGTTCAGTTTCACATCTGTTTGTTGACATTGTAATTAACCATCAAATTATTATAAATGCAAGCATTTATAATTTGATGAAAGAATGGTTTTAGATCATTTTTATTTTGTGGAAAGCAGACTAAGTCAAAGTGAATCATGCAAGAACCATAGGATATGTATGAGAATGTTGTGGAAATCCTGCTGTGATTTACCTAAAATGTTATCTCAGTCATTCATTAGTCCTCATTCAGTGAAATATATGAAACAAGTATATATGTAAACAAGAAGAATGTTTCTCACATTCAAATGGTATTCTGGTTTATAAATTAATTAAAGTCAACAAATACCAAGAATATCAGATACTATGCTAGTACCACCCCACCAAACTTAAATAAGACATATGGTTAATCCTTGAGGTACAGTGTAAAGGACATGAACTTCAAAGTCAGAACATTTTTATTTTAAATTGTAGGTTAGTTACTTTACTTTGTGACCTAGATGTTTACCTTATCTGAGATCAAAGTTTCAATCAGTACAATACAGAAAATTATTTTGATAATGCCACTGCAATAATGATACATGTGCTGAGATATTATGAGAGAGACATACAAGAATCTCTCTTGAGTCACAGGCCCAAGTGTATTGAGAATCCAGCTGGCACCATATGTGTAGCCGTGGAAGAAAATTCCTCTACAATCAGATGTTGACCTCACTGTTCGGCTTTATGCCATTAGTTTATAGAGTTTCCTCAATCCCCACCCCACTTGGGGCCCATAGGTGAACATACATTTTCATCCTCACCCTGGTCCCTCTGATGTTTCAGAGCAGAACATCTCTTCAACACCACTCAGTACACATGTATGTATCTCTCTTCATTGTTTTCAAATATGGCTCTTTTCAAATATGGCTCCCTTTTGGCATAATCTTTTTCATACCATCAGACAATAAAGCAAAACTTCTAGCCCAAGTCTTGGCACTTGCTAGCCTTTTGATCTAATGTGAAAAGTATGTCGCTGAAAAGAAGCAGCACTCTTATGTTTAAGAGTCAGGACTTCCAGACTTCCAGGACTGACAGATTGCTTTTGAGGGAAGGAGAAAAGAGGAAGATTAAGAAAGACACTGGTTTTGACTTCAAAACTATGCAGATAGTGGAGCTATTTACTGAAATGGAAAAAAAAAAAAAAAGCTAGGCAATAAACAGGTCCGGATGAGGATGTGGAATTAGAAGTTATATTTTAGACAATACATTTTACATGCCTAATGTTCTCACTCATAAGTGAGACCTGAACATTAATCACATTAGCACAAGGGAGGGATCGGCAGTCACTGGACACAGCTAGGGGAGGGAATGAGGGAAGAGGGGGCACACAACAACACAAAGGATACCTGGTCCCAAACTCAGAGAAGTGAGGCCCAGTTAGAGGCCCAAAGTTTACCTGCGTGCAGCTCACTTGTGTAGTTAATCCTCACTTGTATCTCTATAATAAAATAAAATATTTTTTAAAAGAAATTACCTTTAGGTATCGCCACAAAATTTTCCACAGAGGTTGGACCAGTATTCACTTCCAACAGTGTATAAGCATTCCCTTTTCTTCACATCTGTGCCAGCATCTACTACTTATTTATTTATTTATTTATTTATTTATTTTTGAGTTGGAGTCTCACTCTGTTGCCCGGCCACTGCAGCCTCGACCTGCTGGACTCCGGCGGTCCTTCCGCCTTAGCCTTCCAAGTAGCTGGAACTACAGGCGTGTGCTAGCATGCCTGGCTGATTTTTTTTTTACTGTAGAGATGAGGGCTCGCCAAGTTGCCCAGGTGGGTCTCGAACCCTCGGGCTCAGGCAATCCACTCACCTCAGGCTCCCAAAGCGGGGGATTACAGGCTGAGCCACCGAGCCCGGCTGTTTTTTGATTTATTAATAATGGCCATCCTTACGAGAGTAAGGTAGTATCTCAATTTGGTTTTGGTTTGCATTTCTCTGATAATTAGTGAGACTGAGCATTTTTTTTTCATTGACTACTCATATGTTTTCTTTTGAGAAGAGCCTATTTATGTCCCCTGCCCATTTTTCAATAAGGCCTTTTTTTGATTTTGGCTCATTTGAGTTCTTCATAGATCTTGGATATTAGGCCTTTGTTAGATACACAAAATAGCAATTTTTTTTTCCCATTCTGTGGGTTGTCTCCCCACTTTCTTGATGGTTTTGCTATGCAAAAGTTTTTTAGTTTAATGAAGTCCCACTTGCCTATCTTATCTTTTTTTGGCATATGCCTTCAGAGATTTGATCAAGAATTGGTTGCCTACTCCAATGTGCATAGTGTCTCCTGCGTTTTCCTCTAAGATTTTTTTAGTTTGAGGTTTTATGTTTAAGTCTTTGATCCATTTAGAGTTGATTTTTGTATATGGTACTAGGTAGGGGTCCTGTTTCATCCTTCTGCATGTGGTCAGCCAGTTTTCTCAGCACCATTTGTTAAATTCCCCACTGGTTGTCAAAGATGAGTTGTTGAGAGAGAGAGTTTTTGCTTCCAGAATCTTTGTCTTGTTCCATTGGTCTATATGCCTGTGCTTGTACCAGTATCAGGCTGCTTTGGTTACTGTAGTTTTGTAATAAAGTTTAAAGTCTGGAAGTGTGGTACCTCCCACTTTGTTCCTTTTGTTAGAAATTGACCTTCCATGTAATACAGCAATGCCCTTCCAGGGAATATACCCAGAAGAACACAAAACATTCTACAAAAAAGACACCTGCACATGCATGTTTATTTCTGCACTATGCACAACTGCAAAAACAAGGAACCAACACTTATGCCCATCGAAAGTAGACTGGATAAAGAAAATGCAGTACATGTACACAATGGAACATTGTGCAGTCACAAAGAAGGACAAAATCATGGACTTCTCAGCACATTGGATGGGTTTGGAGACACTCATTCTTAACAATCTATCACAGAAACAAAGTACCGAATACCACATGTTCTCATTCATAAGTGGTACCCAAACATTAATCACAAAAGCACAAAGGAGGGATTGGCAGTTGTGGGACAATGTCAGGGGAGGGAGGAAGCAGGGAGCATGTAACAACACAAAAAGTACCTAATTCTAAATGAAGGGAAGTGAGGACCAGTTGGAGGCTCAAACTTCACTTGCACATACATTACTTGTATACCTAATCCTGACTTATATGCCACATCTTTATAATAAAAGACAGTAAAATAAATCAATGAATACATGTTTAAAAAAGAAAGTAATACTGATGATCTTTAATGAATTATCTTATTTTCTTTTCAATACTTATTTGAAAAACTTGGCAAAGTAGATCTTGGTTACTTAAAAATAGATTAATATCTAGATATTTATTAACACTTTATGCTAAATATATTATGGTTTTTTAATTAACTATTGTATTAGCCAGAAGATGCAATGTATTAGAAATTCAGTTTTAAATTTTAATACAATTGAACTTAACTATAGAGTTCACTGTTAGCAAGGTTTTGGACATGAATATTCTATTCTAGTTTCACAAGAAATACTTTGCAAATGATATGCAAAGCATTGTTCTAAGTACCATTCTTCCAGATGCTGGTTCTCACTTAATAGTATAAGGTATTAAATAACATAAACTATTATATAAAGAATACATGCAGATTTCCTGGAGTCTTGCCATTTCATTTTCTTTAGTTTGATGATGAAAATAAGAAGTACTATACATTGATGGAGGGAGGATGATTGGAAGAGTTTATATGAAGGTTGCAAATTTTTTTCCAACATTTTCTTAAATGATTCACTAGTTAGGTACATACATTTTTAAGTATATACATACACTGATACAAGAGATAATTTGGGAATTACTTTCTTGTTGTGAAATGGCAAACCATAAAACTTAGTGTATTCTAAAAAGCCAAAAGCATGCGATGATTAAGCAGTAAAACTGAGTTGATAATTATAAAAATAAGTGATAAGCCAAAGCCAAGGCAGAGAGAAAACTTAGTCATTAAAACTCACAGGCTTTTGAGCCAGACTGCCTGAATCTTTGGATCTTTGTTAGTAATCTTGGACAATTTAATATCTCCATATCTTAGTTTGCTAATCTATAAAATGGGGATGATGGTTGTACTCTATTTCTTATGGTTGTTGGGAGGGTTAAAAACATGTCACCATATATTACAAACAAAACAAAACAAAACAAGAACTATGCCCGGTAAGTGCTAAATATGCTTCAAATATTGCTGTTATTAATCAGAAAGCATCTCTATTTCATATACTTAACAAGCTGTCTGTATTTTCTTAATCTGAATGTTCTCAGCCAGTATCTATGTGATGAATTATGCTTATTTTGTTGTCTGCATGAGTTTCCTTGATGAGAAGAATGATTTATTCCGGTGTGCCACTATTGAGTTGTATAATTATAGTGATATTTGGTATCATAATTATTCTTGACTTTAATGGAATTTCTTCTAATATTTCATCATTAAGTATTTTGTTTACAGCAATTTCTGGTAGATAATTTTCAGCAAGTTGAGAACACGTCTTTCCATTTATAGAAAATTAAGAGTCTTTTCTTGTTTTAATCACAAATGAATATTCAATCTGAACAATATTCCATTAGGTTGCTCTTAAAATCTCTTACATGAGGACAACATTCTATTTATACATGTCATATTTACATATTTCAGATGCCTCTTACCTCTTTTTTATCCTGATTTAATTTTCTCCACTTCTCCCATTGAAGTACAGACCTCTTAGCTTATATTCTGAATCACAGTCCTTATTTTTAATCTTGCCAGAGTGTGACTAACATATATTTTGTGAGTTTGTGCAGCAACACCACAATTGCCACTTTGTCTTATTCACTTCGCATGTCAAAACCTAGGCCTCTGACTGAAAGCATCTGGCATATCTCCCTGACAAAATGTCCTGAGTGGCTATGCTAATTAAATAAATAAAAACAGAATTTAAGATGGTTTTTCAACTTAATCCAGGACACGTGCATGTATGGAGTGAACAAAACAAAGTGGGACAAGAGATGGATTATTCAATTTATCATTTTTAAAAATTTAGATTGGGCAAAAGTCATGAGCTCATATTTATAGATTTAAGTAAAACATATCAATGTACTTACAGGGCGATTGCATTTTTTTTTTTTTTAGTCTCCCTGGCAATTGTGGGGTCTAATACACAAACTCACAAAAAATATGTTAGTCACACTCTGGCAAGGTGAGAAGTAGGAAATATGATTCAAAGAATTATAAACTACCTGGGCTCGGTGGCTCAGCCTGTAATCCCAGCACTTTGGGAGGCTGAGGTGAGTGGATTGCCTGAGCCCGCGGGTTCGAGACCCGCCTGGGCAGGCGAGACCTCATCTCTACAATAAATCAAAAAATTAGCCGGGCGTGGT